>PVIY010018786.1:0-46927 GCA_004026745.1 Myrmecophaga tridactyla | reverse complement strand
AAGCTGTTCCAACATGTTTGGTATTTGCAAACCACAGCACCACACTTTTCTGGTACTAAAATCTGTTTTGGTTTGTTAAAGCTGCCAGTATGCAATACTCCAGAAATGGATTGGCTTTTATAAAGGGAATTTATTAAGTCACAAGTTTACAGTTCTAAGGTGTTCTAGTTTGCTTGCTGCTGGAATGCAATATACCAGAAACAGAATGGCTTTTAAAAAGGGGAATTTAATGAGTTGCTAGTTTACAGTTCTAAGGCCGAGAAAATGTCCCAATTAAAACAAGTCTAAAGAAATGTCCAATCAAAGGCATCCAGGGAAAGATACCTTGGTTCAAGAAGGCTGATGAAATTCAGGTTTTCTCTCTCAAGTCAGAAGGCACATGGCGAACACAGTCAGGGCTTCTCTCTCAGCTGGAAGGGCACATGGCGAACATGGCATCATCTGCTAGCTTACTCTCCTGGCTTCCTGTTTCATGAAGCTCCCCAGGAGGCATTTTCCTTCTTCATCTCCAAAGGTTGCTGGCTCGTGGACTCTCTGCATCTCATGGCTACATCATTCTGCTCTCTCTGAATCTCTTTCTCCAAAATGTTTCCTCTTTTATAGGACTTCAGAAACTAATCAAGACCCACTCAAATAAGTGGAGACATATCATCCCCTAATTCAGTTTAACAACCATTCTTAACTAAATCACATCATTCAGCGAGATGATCTCATTACAGTTTCAAACATACAGTATTGAATACAGATTATTCTACCATTATGAAATGGGATTTATATTAAAACATGGCTTTTCTTAGGGGGTATACTTCCTTTCAAACCAGCACATCCCACCCTCTGACCCCTAAAAAAGACATATGTTTTCCCCATATACAAAATACATTCATTCCATAACAATATCAGAAACCTTAAACCCTTCAGTGGCAATACAATGAAGTACAAAATTAGGGACAGTATAAAATCTCATCAAGTCAGTTACAGGCATGGTCTGTCCTAAGGCAAAATTCTCTCCATTCGCTCTGGACCTTTGAAAACTCATAACAAATTATTTGCTGCCAACATATAAAGGAGGAACATTCATAGGATACATATACACATTTCCATAAGGAGGAAGGAACACAGGGGTCACCGGACCCATACAGTTTCAAAAACCTGCAGGGCAAAGTCCATTAGATTTCAAAGTCTGAGAGTCATTTATCCTCAGGGCTTTAGAAAGTGGCAGTCCCACCCTTTCCAAATGCTTACACCTGCCTCTCTCTGAATGCAACCTTGGGGGATATTGGGGAGACCACCCTTCTCTAGGCTCCACCCTCTCCAAGCATTGGGGCCACTCTCGGGCTCTCTGCCATCTCCGGGGCACACGCTCAACCCCTCCATGTGGTGGCAGCCAGGCTCTACCCAAACCCCAAGGAATGTGCTTCACCTTCTCCAAGGCCTGAGGCGGCATGACTCTTCCACTGCAACGAGGTGGAAGGCCCATTCTCTGCCTTTGGGGCAAAATCACCCTCTCCATGTGCTTGGGTGGGTCCGCTCTCCTGGCCCGAGGCTTCTTGACCTCAGACCTCAGCCTCCATTGTTTTGCTTCTGAAGTTATTTTTCCTCTAATGTGTCCCTTCTCTGAGCCCCCCAGTCCAGACTGGCAGCGGCTCTGTTTATACAGGTCCCACAGCACTCTCGTTGGCTTTCTATGCAGTAGCCTTGGGTCATGCCCATCAGACATAAGGAGTTTCCACAAATCTTTCCTGGATAACTCCATGTCCGATCCTGGCTTTCTCTGAAATGGCTGGCTGGTTCCACATTTGTTTAAATCCACACACAGGGCACTATACTCTGGGGTCTCCCTTTCTGTAGGCTCAGAATTTTCCAGGACCTCAATTTCTGGTTTCTTTTTACTCAAGAGTTCAGTTTTCAGCTTATCTCTTTCCTGTCGCATTTCACTATAAGCTGCAAGGAGAAACCAGGCTGCACTTTCAACATTTAATTTGGAGATCTCTTCTGCTAAATATCCAAGTTCATGGCTTTTAAAATCTGCCTCCCAGCCAATACCATTAGTCAACTTTGCCAGATTATCTACCATTTTAAAACAAGGATCGCCTTCCTTCCAGTTTGCAATAACATGTGCCTCATTTCTGTCTAAGGCCTCATCAGAGGTATCTTTAGAGTCCACATTTCTACCAACAGTCTCTTCAAAACATTCTAGGCCTCCTCTATCAAGCTTCTCACAACTCCTCCAGATTCTTCCCTTTATCCATTTAAAAAGCCATTCCAACATGTTTGGTATTTGCAAACTGCAGCAGCAGCACCCCACTCCTGGTACCAAAATCTGTTCTAGTTTGCTAGCTGCCGGAATGCAATATACCAGAAACAGAATGGCTTTTAAAAGGGAGAATTTAATGAGTTGCTAGTTTACAGTTCTAAGGCTGAGAAAATTTCCCAATTAAACAAGTCTATAGAAATGTCCAATCAAAGGCATCCAGGGAAAGATACCTTGGTTCAAGAAGGCCGATGAAGGGCTGACTTTCTCTCTCAAGTCAGAAGGCACATGGCGAACACAGTCAGGGCTTCTCTCTCAGCTGGAAGGGCACATGGCGAACATGGCGTCATCTGCTAGCTTACTCTCCTGGCTTCCTGTTTCATGAAGCTCCCCAGGAGGCGTTTTCCTTCTTTATCTCCAAAGGTTGCTGGCTCGTGGACTCTCTGCATCTCATGGCTACATCATTCTGCTCTCTCTGAATCTCTTTCTCCAAAATGTTTCCTCTTTTATAGGACTTCAGAAACTAATCAAGACCCACTCAAATAAGTGGAGACATATCATCCCCTAATCCAGTTTAACAACCATTCTTAACTAAATCACATCATTCAGCGAGATGATCTCATTACAGTTTCAAACATACAGTATTGAATACAGATTATTCTACCATTATGAAATGGGATTTATATTAAAACATGGCTTTTCTTAGGGGACATACTTCCTTTCAAACCAGCACATAAGGCCTTAAAAATATCCAAACTGAGGCATCCAGAGAAAGATACCTTGACTGAAAAAAGGGCTGATGATGTCTGTGGTTTCTCTGTCACCTGGGAAGGCACATGGTGGGCTATGTCTGATATAACTTTCTTTCCTGGCTTCCCATTTCAAAATGGCTTCCCCAGGGGCGTTTTCCTTCTGCATCTCCAAATGTCTGTCTCTGTGTCAGCTCTCTGTTGGCTCTAAAACTTTTTTCAAAGTGATTAAAGGGTTCTAGTAAGCAACCCCACCTTCAATGGGTGGAGACACATCCCCATTGAAACCATGTAATCAAAAGGTCCCACCCCTAATTGGGTGGGTCACATCTCCATGGAAACAATAAAAAAGCTCCCACCCAGCAACATTAAATGAGGATTAAAGAACATGGCTTTTCTGGGGGTACCTAACAGTTTCAAATCAGCACAGAAGGTAAGACAGACATCAGACCACAAGGCAAGGACAAATGAAGGACTTGGTGGCCATGTTTTCCAAAGCCTTGGCTGGTAGAAGAAAAGAAATGGAAGTATTATTTTGAAATAATGGAAACCAACTGCAGTCTGTGGACATAATTTTAGTGGTATAAATCTCATGGTTTAGAGATTCTTACTTAGCAAGTTTAATTTGTGGGGATAGAAATTGTTGTGACTTAGTGATCATTGCTGGATTTTAGGCTGCAAGCCATTCATAGTTCTAATTTGGGGTACAGTGTAAGACTGAGCCCCTAGTCATACAGACTCTGAACCACATGTATGATCTGAATACATGCCCACTGAGGCTAACTGAATTGACAGAAGAATATTGTTCAGCACATTCTAAATTTTTCACTTTAAACTTTATTGATGTATGTGAACAAGTTATAGGATGAGGTAACAGATAGTTAGGAATTGATTTAAAACTTTTAAACCAAAAATTCCAAACATACAAAAAAGCAGAGAAAATCATGTAATAAAATCTTAAAATCTTATATATACATCACTCAGCTTTAACAATTATCCGTGTTTTGTTAATCTTATTTCTTCTAATTACTTCATTTTCCTTGCCAGATTTTTAAAGCCAAATCCAGACATCATGTCATTTCATCCATATATACATCAATATGTATCTTTAACTAATAAGGGCATTTTTCAAAAAACATAATCACCATGCCATTATCATTCTTAATAAAATGAACAACAATTCTTTTATTGAACAAATTACAGGTGGTTTGTTCAAATCAGAATCCAAACAGTGGTCACACATTACAGTTAGCCATTGTGTAAGTTTGTAAAAGCTTCCAGAATGCCATATACTAGAAATGGAGTGGCTTTTAAAATGGGGAATTTATTAAGTTGCAAGTTTACAGTTCTAAGACTGTGAAAATGTCCAAATTAAGACAAGGCTATAAAAGTGTCCAAATTTTTATTTGGAAAAGATACCTTGGCTCAAGAAGTCTGATGTAGCAGCTAGGTTCAGGTATCAACTTGGCCAGGTGATAGTGCTTAGTTCTGTTGCTGTGGACTTGAATCATTAGCATGTGAAATTCATCTGTGGCTGATTCAATCTGCAGTTGGCTAAGGGGAGTGCTTTCCACGAGTGCTGTTTAATTTAATTAGCTAGAGGTTTAAAAGAGGTCAGAAAAGAGTTCAATGCAGCACAGCCCAAGCAACTCAGCATACCTCATCTCAGCACTCACAACTCAGCCCAGATATTTGGAGATGTAGAAAGGAATCACCCTGGGGAAAGCTGTTGGAACCCAGAAGCCAGGAGAGAAGGCCAGCAGACATTACCTTCTGCCTTCCCATGTAACAGAGAACCTTAGATGAAAGTTAGCTGCCTTTCTTCTGAAGAACTATTTTGGGGGGTGGGGGGAATGCATGGTCTGGGAATCAAACCCAGGTCTCCCACATGAAAGATGAATATTCTACCACTGAACCACCCATGCACCCAAACTATAAGTTTTTAATTTAATAAATCCCAATTTATTAAAAGCCAATCCATCTCTCATGTATTGCATTCTGGCAGTTTTGGCAGACGAAAACAGCCGATTATGTTCAGGGCTTCTCTTTCAGCTGGAAAGGCATATGGTGACATCTGCTAGCTTTCTCTCCAGGCTTCTTCAGTGACTTTTCCTGGGGCGTTTTCTTTATGCTGTGAGGGCTCTGTCCATTCTGGTGGCTCTAAAGCTTTTTCCAAAATGTTTTTCTCTTAAAGGGCTCCAGTAAGTAACCCCACCTTCAATGGGTGGAGACACATCTCCAAGGAAATCATCTAATCAAAAGTTACTACCCACAAGTGGGTGGGTCACATCTCCATGGGAACAGTAAAAAGGATCCCACCCTGAAATACTGAGTGAGGACTAAATGGCATGGTTTTCAGGGGTACATAAGAGCTTGTATATCGTTGTGCCTCTTAAGTCTCCTCCATTCCATAACTGTCTCTTCCTCTCACCCCCTTTTTTTAATAAGTGACTTGATTTAGGTGAACCAGGTGATATGTCATATGTATCCCCCCTCCCTCGGAATTTGGCTGGTTTGTCCTCTAGATACTCTTTTCTTGTTCCTCTATACGCTGTGTTTCCTGTAAGCTGGTAGTTAGCTCTAAAAGCTTGATTGTATTCAAGAGCATTGTTTTTGGCAAGAATTCTTCCTAGGAGAGCCTCTCATCTCTTTTCACCCCATGCTTGGTGATGCCAGGACTGATAAATGGAGTCAGATGGTGTCAGCTGATCCCTCCATCAGCCTTTGGCTTCTGCCTCATGATTGTAGCCTTCATTGCCTAGTGCCATGATTTCATGATTTCTTGCCAAGAAGGTGGGTTTCTAATTCTATTATTCCTCCTGCACTTACCAACTGGAATTCTATCAAGAATTTGCGCTTATCAGTTTTGTGGTTTCTCTAAAATACAGCTTGTATGGACAAGGGAACACTTTAGGGTGGCTCCTGTGAACTTTTATTTTCCTTTGTTACTTTTATTTTGAAGTAATGTTAGAGTTTACATAAAATTACAAGATTAGCACAAAGAAATCCCATGCTGCCTTTACCCAGATTCCCAGTTGTAAGCATTTTACCACACTTTCTCTCTTGCATACATATACACACACATATATGTATGTATATATATAACAAATAATATATATTTACGATTGTTTAACCATTTGTGAGTGAACTGTAAACATGGTAACCCTTTATCCTTAAAGGTTCTAGGGTATATGTCCTAAGAATAAAGATATACTCTTTTTAAAAATATTTTTATTGAGAAATCTTCACACACATATATTCTATACATGGTATTCTGGTTTGCTAGCTGCTGGAATGCAATATACCAGAAACGGAATGGCTTTTAAAAAGGGGAATTTATTAAGTTGCTAGTTTACAGTTCTAAGGCTGTGATAATGTCCAAATTAAAGTAAGGCTATGGAAATGTCCAATCTAAAGCATCCAGGGAAAGATACCTTGGTTCAAGAAGGAAGATGACGTTCAGAGTTTCTCTCTCAACTGGAAAGGCACATAAGAGAACATGGTGTCATCTGCTAGCTTTCTCTCCAGGCTTCTTGTTTCATGAAGCTCCCTTGGAGGCATTTTCCTTCTTCCTCTTCAAAGGTCTCTGTGTGGGCTCTCTTGGCTTTCATGGCTCTCTCATGGTTCTCTTGCATTTTCCAAAATGTTTCCTCTTTTAAAGGATTCCAGTAAACTAATCAAGACCCACCTGGAATGGGTGGAGTCACATCTCCCTCTAATCAAAGTTTAATACTCATGGAAGATGGTGGAATAGAAAGATCAGTTCACCCTTCCAAGGAACAGCTAGAGAGGGGAAGGGAAGGTGACTGAGATGGCAATTCCAGGGTGCAGGTGACCTGAGAGAATCTTCTGTACCACATAGAGTGGCCCTGGTTGCAAAAGCTGAGGAACAGAGAAGCAGAGAACCAGAGACCATCTATCTGGTGCAAACAGCCTAATGCAGAAGCCCAGAGCCTTCAGGAATGCAGGGACCAGGAGACAGGGACTAGGAAGTAAGCCAAGCCATGTTCCTTGAATGCGCTGCCCACACTGGCACAGCCCCTCCATCTGTGACACACCCCACACACCCAAACCCCGTTACCTGCCTTCTCTCCTTGTACTCCAAGCACCACCACCCTGCAACCCCCCATGCACGTATCCGCCCCATACCCCCACCCCAAGTGCAGCCCAACCCACCTCTCCTGCAAAAGTACGCATACCTGCCCCTCCTGAGCCCTACTTCCCAGTCCCTGGCCCCCTCCAGGGGGTTACCAGTGCATAAAGTCTGTGGGTACTTACCTCCATACCCAGGATACACTCACACCCAGCCCATATATTGTGCAGTTCCACCCTGCCCCCTCCTCGAGCTCTGCACACATGTACTTCAGTTCATGGCCCTCCCAGATCCATGCATGTACATAGCCCCCAGTCATGTCTCCCAGCTCTGGGCAAGTGCTGACCTGTGCAGCTGGGTCACATTGCCTCCAGCCCATGCAGCCACAATGCCGCTGCTCTGAGCTCTGTGTATGTGCACAAAGGGCCCTGTGCCCTAGACCAGTACCCAGCAGTGCCATGCCCTCCAGACCCATACACCTCCCCTGCCACTGGGCACCCACATTCATAGGCAACAGCATAGCCTCCCCAATCTGTGCCTATATCTGGGCTGCAAAGCTTCACCACACTGTTGTGCCCCACTCAATGCCCTACATTCTGCTCCACAGCCATCATGTAAATAGAAGACTTTAAACTACTGAAGGAAATCAACTTCCAAAGTAAACCAATCAAGATATTTACATGCCGTAAAGACAGCAGAATATCACTAAGCATTTCATTATGCAGACAGATACAGTCCAGTCTAATGACCAAATTAAAACAATGGAGGAGACACAGACTTTGGAACAACAAAATCAAAGATGTTCATATAACTCTACTAAATAAAATAAATGGGATGGCTAATGACATAAAGAAGATTAAGAGGACACTAGAGGAGCATAGGGAGGAATCTGAAAGAATAAATAGAAAAATAGCAGATACCACAGAGATTAAAGATGCTGTAGACCAAATAAAAAGCATACTGGAGACACACAACAGCAGATTTGATGAGGTAGAAGAAAGAATAAGTGAACTAGAGGACAGGAAATCTGATTTTAAACCTCAAAACAGCAAATGGCAGGGTTTGTTTCCCAGACCACACACCTCATTAAAAATAAAAAAAATAAAATAGCAAATGGCAAAAAAGATGAAAAAATTTGAGTTGGATCTCAGGGAAATGACAGGGAAAACAAAGCACACAATTATAAGAATCATTAGTGTCCAAGAAGGAGAAGAGTAGAGTAAAGGGCTAGGAAGATTAGTTGAGGATATAATGGGGGAAAACTTCCCAACCCTTATAAAGGACATAAATATATAAGTCAAAGAAGCTCAACAAACTCCAAATAGAATAAATCCAAATAGGCCTTCCCCAAGACACATACTAATCAGTCTGTCAAATGTTGAAGAGAAGCAGAAAACCCTGAAGGCAGCAGGAGAAAACCAATCTACTACATACAAGGGTAACCACATAAGACTGAGTTCAGACTACTCAACTGGCACTATGGAGGTGAAGAGGCAGTGGTATGACATATTTATGATCCTGAAAGAGAAAGACTTCCAGCCAAGAATTCTATACCCAGCCAAATTGTCCTTCAAAACTGAGGGAGAGATTAAGATATTCACAGACAAACAAATTCTGAAAGAACTTGTTAACAAGAGACTGGCCCTACAAGAAATACTTAAAGGGAGTTCTGCCAGTTGGAAAAAAAAAGACAGGAGAGGGAGGTCTGGAGGTATCAGTACCCTTACTGATACTCTTTAATTCTGAAGACAGAATTAAAGAGTATCAGTAAGGGTAACTTAAAGGATAAAAAGAGAAAGAGGAAAAAATATATAGAGATCTGATAAATAAAATCCAAAAGATAAGATGGTGGATTCAAGAAACGTCTTTTCAGTAATAACTTTGAATGTTAATGGACTAAACTTACCAATTAAAAGATACAGATTGGTAGAATGGATTAATAAATATAAATCCAGATATATGCTGCATACAAGAGACTCATTTTAGACACAGGATACAAGTAGAATGAAAGTGAAAGGATGGAAAAAGACATTCCATGCAAGTTGTAACCAAAAGAAAACAGGAGTAGCTATACTAATATTGGACAAAATAGACTTTAAATGTAAAGACATCATAAGAGGAAAAGAAGAACACTATATATTAATAAAAGGGTCAATTCACCAAGGAGAAGTAGCAATCATAAATTTTTTTTTTAAAATATGGGCAGGCACTGGGAATCGAACCCAGGTCCTCTGGCATGGCAGGCAAGCATTCTTGCCTGCTGAGCCACCGTGGCCCGCCCAATCATAAATGTTTATTCTCCCAATCAAGGAGCTCCAAAGTGCATGAGACAGACATTGGCAAAATTGAAGGGAGCGATAGATGTTTTAACAATAATAGTAGGAGACTTCAAAACACCACTCTCCTGTATAGATAGAAAAACCAGACAGAAGGGCAACAAGGAAACAGAGAAGTGAAACAATGTGATAAATGAATTAGACCTAATAAACATATATAGGTCATTACACCCCAAAACATCAGGATATACATTCTTTTCTAGTGCTCATGGAACATTCTCCTGGATAGATCATATGCTGGGGCACAAAACAAGTCTTTATAAATTTAAACACATTGAAATTCTTAAAAGAACTTTCTCTGATCACAATGGGATGAAGGTGAATATCAATAACCATCAAAGAATGAGAACTTTCACAAATATATAACGATTAAATAACACACTCTTAAACAACCAGTGGGTCTTAGCAGAAATTGTTAGAGAAATCAGTAGCTATCTGGAGATGAATGAAAATAAGAATACAACATATCAGAACTTACAGGATGTGACAAAGGCTGTGCTGAGAGGGAAATTTATTGCCCTAAATACCTATATTAAAAAATAAGAATGAGCAAAAATTGAGGACTTAACTGCTCATCTGGAGGAACTTGAAAAAGAACAGCAAACTAACCCCAAAGCAAATAGAAGAAGAGAAATAACTAAGATTAAAGCAGAGTTAAAGGAATGGGAGACCAAAAACACAATAGAAAGAATCAATAAAACCCAAAATTAATTCTTTGAGAAAAATCAATAAAATTGATGGGCCACTAGCAAGACTGACAAAGAATAAAGGAGAGAGGATGCAAATAAACAAAATCAGAAATGAGAAGGGTTGCATTACGACAGATCCTGAAGAAATAAAAGAAATCATAAGAGGATACTATGAACAACTATATGCCAACAAACTAGACAACTTAGATGAAATGGACATATTCCTGGAAGCACATGAACAAGCTACATTGACTCAGGAAGAAATAGAAGATCTCAACAAACCAATCACAAGTAAAGAGATTCAATCAGTCATCAAAAATCTTCCTACAAAGAAAAACCCAGGGCCAGATGGCTTTACAGGGGAATTTTATCAAACATTCCAAAAGAACTAACACCAATTCTCCCAAACTTTTCCCAAAAAATTAAGGAAAAAGGAACACTACCTAACTCATTTTATGAAGCTAATATAATTTTAATACCAAAACCAGGTAATGATACTATAAGAAAGGAAAATTACAGGCTAATCTCCCTAATGAACATAGATGCAAAAATTCTCAACAAAATCTAGCAAATCGAATCCAACAACACTTTAAAAGAATTATACACCATGACCAAGTGGGGTTTATACTAGGAATGCAAGGATGTTTCAACACAAGAAGATCAATTAATGTAATACAGCACATTAACAAATCAAAAGGGAATAATCACATAATCATCTCAATTGATGCTGAAAAAAGCATTTGACAAAATTCAACATCCTTTTTTGATAAAACACTTCAAAGGCAGGAATCAAAGGAAACGTCCTCAATATGATAAAGGGCATATATGAAAAACCAATAGCCAGCATCGTACTTAATGGGGAGCGACCTTAGCTTTCCCCCCTAAGATCAGAAATGAGACAAGGATGCCCTCTGTCACCACTATTATTCACATTGTACTAGAATTTCTAGCTAGAGCAATCAGGTAGGACAAAGAAATAAAAGGCATCCAAATTGGAAAGAAAGAAGTAAAACCTTCACTATTTGCAGATGACATGTTATCATACTTGGAAAATCCTGAGAAATCTACAACAAACTTACTTGAGCTAATAAACAAATTCAGCAAGGTGGCAGGATAAAAAATTAATGTGCAAAAATCAGTAATGTTTCGATACACAAGCAATGACCTAACTGAGGAGTCAGTTAAGGAAAAAATTCCATTCAAAATAGCAACTAAAAGAATCAAGTACTTAGGAATGAACTTAACTAGGGAAGTAAAGGTATTGTACATAAAAACCTACATAGCATTGCTCAAAGAAATCAAAGAGGATCTAAATAGGTGGAAAGACATTCCCTGCTCATGGATAGGAAGGTTAAATATAGCTAAGATGTCAATTCTACCCAAATTGTGTAGGAGTGCATGATGGATGGTGGGGATTGATGTGATAAGGGGTCTGCTTTCTGAAAGGTCAGAATAAGGCCAGGCCAAGGACATGGATTACTGAGGTCAGTGTTCGTGACTTGGCAGCAAAGATTGTTGTGTGCGTGACTAGTCTCAAGGAAATTGGTAGTGGTGCTTTCAATAAACCTTATGCAAAATGTTCCCTACAACATTTAGGGAATCTTCCCCAAAATTGAAACAGATAAGCTCCCTGACTCTGTGTCCATATGATGCAAACATAAGATCATTGTTTTGCCTAAGGCCGTTTCTCATGAGAAGGTCAGGCATTGCCTTTGTGAATAAAAGTCTGCTCTCTTAAACTCTCAGGGCTGTTCTAACAAGAGAGCAGTCTCCAATTCACCCATATCCTCTTGTGTTTGGGTATTTCTTTCACTGTGAATGAGTGCATCAGTGTAACCAACCCCCAACAAAATTGATCTACAGATTCAGTGCAGTACCAATCAAAATTCCAACAACCTACTTTGAAGACTTGGAGAAGCTAGTTACCAAATTCATGTGGAAGGGAAAGAGACCCCAAATAGCTACAAGCATTCTAAAAAAGAAAAACTAAGTGGGAGGATTAACACTTCCTGACTTTAAAACATATTATAAAGCCACAGTGGTCAAAATGGCATGATACTGGCACAAAGATAGGAATATTGACCAATGGAATAAAATCGAGAGTGCAGAAATAGACCACCAAATCTATGATTAACTGATGTTTTACAAGGCCCCACTGAAATCCACTGAACTGGGAAAAAATAATCTTCTCAATAAATGGGCATGGGAGAACTGGATATCAATAGCCAAAAGAATGATCCACTTTGAATTAAGTTTTGTATAGGGTGTAAGGTAAGAGTTCTCTTTCATTCTAATTCAAAGTGGATCAAACACCTAAATATAAGAACTAGCATCATAAGACTTCTAGAAGAAATTGTAGGGATACATCTTCAAGACCTAGAAATAGGAGGTAGTTTCCTAAACTTTACACCCAAAGCACAAGAAATGAAAGAAAAAATATGTAACTGGGAACTCCTCAAAATCAAATGCTTCTGCACCTCAAAAGACTTTGTCAAAAAGGTGAAATGGCAGCCAACTCAATGGGAGAAAATATTTGGGACTTACATATTGGACAAAGGTTTGATATCCAGTATACGTAAAGAAATCATACAACTTAACAACTAAAGAACAAACAACTGAATTATAAAACAAGTTAAAGATATTAATAGGGATTTTTTCTGAAGAGCAAATAAAGATGCTCAAAAGCACATGAAGAAATGCTCATTTTCATTAGCTATAAGGGAAAAGCAGATCAAGACTACAATGAGATACCACCTCACACCTATAAGAATGGCTGCTATTAAACAAACAGGAAACTACAAATGTTGGAGAGGATGTGGAGAATTTGGGACTCTTATGTGCTGCTGGTGGGAATGTATAATGGTACAGCTGCTATGGAAAACGATTTGGCAGTTCCTTAGGAAACTAAACCTCGGGTTACCCTATGACCCAGCGATAGCACTACTTGGTATATATCCAGAAGAGCTGAAGGCAATGACACAAACAGACATTTGCACACCGATGTTCACAGCAGCATTATTCACAATCATGAAAAGATGGAAACAATTCAAATGCCCATCAGCAGCAAGTGGATTAACAAAATGTGGTATACACATATGATGGAATATTATGCAGCAGTAAGACAAAATGACGTCCTGAAGCACATGACAAGATGGATGAGCCTTGAGGACATAATTCTGAGCAAAATAAGCCAGAGACAAAAGGATAGGCACTATATGACTCCACATTTATGACCATGGGTAAAGGTAAAATTAGAGGCTTATAATACAGAATATAGGGGACTTTGAAATACATAGAAGCTAGAGATAGGGGAACAGTTAGCTTATGAGGTTGAACTCATATGTAAAATAGATAGAAGTGAAGGTGGTTCTCTAGTGGGTCTATAAGTTATATTACCATATTGAAGGTGAACATGGTTAAAAGGGGTTATATAGACCTATGTGTCCCAGTGATTAACACTAAAATATAAGTAAGTTCTTTCAAGGAAAAAAAAGGTTAATATTCACAATTGGGTGCGCCACATCTCTGTGGAGATAATCTAATCGTTTCCAACCTACAGTACTGAATAGGGATTAAAAGAAATGGCTGACTCCACAAAATGGATCAGGATTAAAACATGGCTTTTCTAGGTATACATGGTATACAATCAATGGCTCACAGTATCATCACATAGTTGTGTTTTCAGCACCATAATCATTTTTTAGAATATTTGCATCACCCCAGAAAACGAAATAAAAAGAAAAAATTCATTCATGCCATACACCTTACCCCTCCCTCTCATTGACCACTTGTTTTCCATCTACCCAATTTATTTTACCCTTTGTCCTCCCTATTATTTGTTTTTATCCATATTTTATTTACTCATCTATCCATATCCTGGATATAAGGAGCATCAGGCACAAGGTTTTCACAATCACACAGTCACACTGTAAAAGTTGTGTCTTTATACAATCATCTTCGAAGAATCAAGTCTACTGGAACAGAGCTCAACAGTTTCAGGGACTTCCTTCCAGCCACTCCAATACACTATAAACTAAAAAGGGATATCTATATAATACACAGGAATAACTTCCAGGATAACCTCTCGACAGTGTTTCAAAACTCTCACCCAGTGAAACTTTATTTTTTCTCATTTCTCCCCTCACCCTGTTGGTCGAGAAGGCTTTAAAGACATACTCTTAAATAATCATGAAACAAGGATCAATATCAGAAAATAAAATTGATACAATACTATCATCTATGACCTTATTCCTATTTTTCCAGTTGTCCCAACATGGTCCTTTAGGAAATAAAAAATTCTTGTCCTGGATCCAATCTAGGACTAAACATTGCATTTTGTCCACCTGTTCCTTTAGTCTCCTTTAATCTGGAACAGCTTTTCAGTCTCTTTGTCTTCCATGACATTGACATTTTTGAAGAGTACAGGCAAGTGATTTAGTAGATTCTGTGAACTTGTTTTTAAATGGGCAGGTACTGAGAAACGAACTTGGGTCTCCGGTGTGGCGAGAATTCTGCCAGCGAACCACCGTGGCCTGCCCAGATTCTGTGAATTTTTAAAACAGCATGATTAGCTTCTGATAGCTTCCTTATTTTATTTTTTCTTTTTCCTTCCTTGTTTTTTGGCATAAGAAAATGTCCCAAGCTCACTGTATACATTCCCTCTTGCCAACTGTAATTTGCCAATTTTCCAATGATCACTGGTTTCTTCTAGTGGGAAGTGATATTTAGAGGTAAGAACTGAATTTCAGTGACACTGCTGTTGATTGAAATGGGATGTGAGCAGGGAGTGTGGGGTGGATGTGTAGCAATTAGCTGGAGCGAGACTGGCTTTCTAAGCGGTGATTTCAACTTTTGCAGGTCACTTTTTCTGATACCAAGGCAACACTAGGGAAAACACAGGAACTTATGGACCTTGAACAACTTAAATGGGTTTGTCCAATATAATTCCAGAGTTGTCTTTCCACATGTTTTTTTAGTGACAAATTTTATTCTATTTTATGGCTTGGGAGGTTCATTTAGTTTATTCTTAGCTAATATTTGTTATTCACTTTATTTTTTTTAATGTAACAAATTTTTTTAAACAGTACATGTGTTTCTTCAATATCAATGGCATACCTTGATTCATCTATCACAGTTTTTTCAGTTCACATGGTCTTCATTTACTTTTTTCTTTTTTAATTGTTATTAGAGAAATTGTGCATTTACAGAAAAATCATCCATAAAATACAGGATTCCTATATACCACCCTATTATTAATACCTTGCATTGATGTGGTACATTTGTTACACTTGGTGAAAACACATTTTAATAATTCTACTATTAACTACAGCCATGGTTTAATTTAGGGCTCACTGCATAGTACAGTTTCACAGATCAAAAAAAAAGTTTTTCTCCTATTACCATATATATAATATAACATTTCCCCTTTTAATCACATTCATATATATATTTCAGTGCTTTTAATTATGTTCACAATGTGTTATTGATTTACTTTTGTCACTGGTAGCATATTCTCAGAACTGGGGTTTCAGGGGCTTGTCAAGGAAGTGCCAACAGAAGGCAAATAAGCAACACTGAATTCAGATGAGAAATTACGCAATAAGTACTCTGGGCCACAAAGCGCCTGCTTTGTCCTAGGCTATGTGGCGGGTCTGTGCCTCTGCAGGGGCCATTGTTCTTGGCAGAATCGTTTCTGCCACGGATGAATGAATGAACACAGGTCAGAAGGGCTATGGATTAATGGGGCATGGCTGCTTTCCCTATCAGCTATCCTTTCTTTTATTTTTGTGAATTTCCTAAAAGAATAAACTTCTTAAGTAGGATTCAATCCGGAGTCCTGAATCCCTACCATTACACTTGTCTCTGAGAACTGCCAGAGAAATGGGATGTCGGAAGACAAAGGAGAAGAAGTGTGCCTAGCATTGTGGTGCTAAGGAAACCGCACACATTGCTTCTGAATTTTCCAGAAGAGTAGCATTTCCTGCTATGAGTTAGAGCTGGCTGAGAAGAGGGGCTGAGGAACAAGTGCACTGTTTTATTAAGAAGGTTCAACACAGTAGATACAATTTTCTATTTTCTTATCTCTGCTTTCAACTTTTCTATGCCAAAGCTCCCTTCTTTTTCTGTCTCTTGGTAATCTCAGGAGCAGATTCAGTCACTTTAGGCTGGTAAAACTCTGAGCAGTCCTGTTTCAGACTAATTGCATATCTGATTCAGGGCTTCTTCAAATCCTCCCTCCAACCCAAGCTGGGGTCCTGAGCATGGCTCCTGGGAGAACTGGGCAGGGTCTGCCCCCTTTTTGCAAGCCCTAGCTGCATAGCTTCCCTGGTGTCAAGAACAGAAAATGGAAATGATGAAGGGTGGGTGAGCAGAGACCTTTAAATTTAACTAGCTGTATGTCCAAGGGGGAAAGGCCCCCAGCCTGGCTGGATTTAGTTCTACCTGCTCTGCTGGTCTCTGGTGATGGGGTGGTCTCTGCATAGATGGCAGCTTCCCCTGGCCCCTCCATCACTAAGCCCATCTCCAGGTACCACCTGTTTGCTCTGCTCTGACTCTTAGCCAAAGTTCTGGAACAGCAGGAAAAATCCCACTTAGCATCTTGGCATATGTGGCAAAGAAGGTGGGTTCAAGGCCACACCACAAAGCTTGTGCCCCTTCTCATGATTTCAACCAAGTAAGTTGCCTCTTACTTAGACTCTTGGATGTGCTTTTTGGAGGAAGTTCAGTATTTCCATATTGCATGATACAAGTCTGCCTGAGGGTCCTGTTTTTTTTTAATTATTGGACCCTAGGAAGAAGATACATTAGTAAAAATTCGAATATTAGTAAAAATAGGTTGATATTTTAAGTCTAGAGAAATAGCACTAGATAGGTTTTTTAAAAAATATTTTACTGAGATATCTTCACACACATACAGTCCATCCAAAGTATACAAGTTGGCTCACAATGTCATCACACAGTTGTGTATTCACAACCATGATCATTTTTAGCACATCTGCATTGCTCCAGAAAAATAAATAAAAAGGAAATTGAAAAAAAAAACAGTACATCCCATACCCCTTACCCCTTCCTCTCATTGACCACTAGCATTGTAACCTACCCAATTTTATTTTTACCCTTATTCCTCTCCATTATTTCTTTATTTTTGTCCTTATTTTTTTATTCATCTATCTAGACAGTATTACCTTCTTTTTAAGCATGGCTGAAATGGGGTGCATGAAGGAGCCTCTTTTCCTCTCTCATAGGTGCCCTCCAAGAATAAAGGGCCCTATTGCTTTGACCACTATTCCAGATACAGGCCCTCACTTATTGTTGTGGGTTGAATTGTTCTCCCCGAAAGATATGGTGACATCCTTAACTGAGGCACCTGTGGATATTACTGTATTTTAAATAGGGTCTTGCAGATGTAATTCATTAGTTAAGAGGACTTATATTGGATTAGGGTGGGCCCTTACCCAACATGACTGGTGTCCTTATAAGGAAAGCAAAATTCAGACATAGAAACTGACAGAGGGCAGACAGTCATGTAAAGATGGAAGCAGAGATTAGTTTTATGGTTCCAGAAGCTAAGGAACCCCAAGGTTCCTTCTGGCCAGTAACTGCCAGAAGCCAGGAAGAAGCTAGGAAGTCTCCTCTAGGGACTTCAGGGAAGCCCAGCCCTGCTGACACCTTGATTTTGGTGTCAGTTAGGGCAAGGCACTGAATGGAAGCCATAGCAGAGCTCCAGGAATGACTATTAAAGAAGATAAATTCCACTGTGAGACAATACATATCTGATGTTTTAAGCCACCCAATTTGTAGTACTTTGTTATGGCATCCTGGGAAACTAAAGGCACTTGACTTTTATTTTCTCTTGGGTTCTTGTTAAGAGTCTGGACAAATGAAAGTTTAGTGTGACTTGAAAAGAATCCTGGGGAGTACTAGATGCATGGAATGACACTGTTACAGTAGATAAATGAAGTGGAATTTCTGTCTTGTAGGAAATGTTTGGTGTCCAAACATGAATAATAGGCCGAGAGTGCTTTAGCTCATTCTTTCCCCAAGTCCTTTTCTTGAATTAGGTTGAGTATTTTTTTGCTCATATGTAAAGCTGGGGTGAGAATGAGTATCTGATATTTCTATGCATTTGTTTTTTTGTTTTTGTTCAACTCACTTTCCAAGCATTTATTAAATGCCTATGAGGTCCTGAGAACTTGCTAGGGGACAGGCCTCAAGGAGCTCACTGTGAAGTGGAGAGAGAAACAAATCAACACAGACGTGCAATAAATGTTATTGCGTGACCCTTGGTAGGGTGGTTACCGGTGGGCACAAAGGCCAGAGACATCAATTGAAGTTGGGGTGCAGAAGGAGTTGGTTTACTTTAGTTTCATTAAACAACCCAAGAACTAGCCAACTCCAGAGGCTAGAGGGGTCCTCTCTGGTTCCTGAGTGCAGGATAGCCTCACCTGTACACAATTAGGGCAAAACTGAATAGAAGCCATAGCAGAGCTCCAGGAATAACTATTAAAGAAGATAAGTTCCACTTAGTTTCTCCTGCCTTTGGTGGTTTCCAAACTTGTGTGCTAGTGAAAGCTCTAGGGGATGAAAGAAGCTGATGTAGATCTTTCCCCCTCTACATGTGCCGCTGAGTCTCACATAAACCTGCAGAACTAGTTGACTAGTTGGCATTGTCCCACCGGCTCACCTTATGATGATGAAACTACTGCTCAAGTCAGCTCTGGGGCAGCACAGCCTGGGTTTCAGTACAGCATACAGGAACTGAGCCCAGGCCACCTGAGTTCAAATCCTGGCCATGCCACTTGGGAGCAAAGTGTCCTTGGGCAATTTACTGTGTGCTTCGGCTTCTTGATCTGTAAAACGGTGGTTTAACAGTCACTATTTCATTGTGTTGTTATGAGGAATGAGACTATACAGGTAAGTGCTTACTGAGAACAGGTCCTGGCACATAATATATGCCTTAATTAACTATTACTATGATGCTCACTAATTAGGGACTTGCTCAAAGTTATACAGCTCAACAGTGGCAGGCATAATGAGGGAACCAGGGAGGCGCACCTTGCTGGCACACCCCAACTATGCCCAGTTAGAGCCTCGAGCTGCAGAAAAACAGCTTTCCCAATATGAGGAAGGGAGAGAACTGCCCAAGAGACAATGGACTTTTATTCCTAAAGGTCTTTCTGATGTGTGATTTGTCAAAGAGTTGCCTTTAGTAGGGCCAATTATGCAATCGGGTAATAAAGGTCTGGCTATAAAGCATCCACGTAAGAGGTGGAATTAAATGTGCATTTCTGAGAGCTGAGACCATGTGAAAACTTCTAAAAATCTTCCTTTTGATATAGAGCAAAGCTTCGCTTAACTTCTAGCTGCTGTGCCATTTTAACCTGCTGTTCTGAATTGAATCAGTGCCCTAAGATGAATAAACACACCACCTCCAACAAAAACAGCAAAAAAAAAACAAAGAACAATAACAATGACGAACCCAAGGGTGCTTGAATTCAGCCAAGCAGGTTGCACTTAACAGGTGAGTATGAGCTGGAGCCTGGCAGGCAGTGAGAAAACCTTGTGTGCTGTCAGTATTTAATTCTATTTCCAATTTTATGACACACACATAAAAGAAACTGCATGTAATTAGTTTGCTTCTTTTCATAGACTTGTTTATTTAAATGGAGTATTCACATGGCAAATAGTTACATAAGGGAAGATGGTAGAAAGCCTGAAAAACAATTTTTTTTTTTTTGGTTTGATTTGGGTAGAAATCATCTCTTTACAGCTGCTCTTCAGAAACCGGCACACCCATATTCACATTCCCTAAGTAAATACCCGAGGAGGAAAACTGCCATGCTTGTAAACTTTGACTATTTTTTCACCAGCCGGGTACCTGAGGGGACACAGTCAAAGACAATCTTCACAAAACGACCATCAATTCATTAATATAGTTTGTGGCCTTAGAGGCAAAATGAAAAGGGGACCTATGAAAACTCACCAAGTCATTTACATCTCCTTAAAAACCAGCGAGAGCTTCCTTAAAAAGTTAAACATATAGAATTACAGTATGGCCTGGCAATTCCAGTCCTAGTGATGTACTCCGAAGAATTGAAATCAGGGACTCAAACTGACACGCTTCCACCAGTGTTCATAGCAGCATTATTTGCAATAGCCAAAAGGTGGGGGAAAAAACAAGTGTCTGCCATCAGATGAATGGAGAAACACAATGTGATACATACGGATAGTGGAATATTATTTAGTCACGAAGAGTGAAGTTCTGATTCATACGACAACATGGATGAACCTTGAAGACATCATGCTGAGTGAAATACGTAAGATACCAAAGGACAAACATCATTTGATTCCACTTACAGGACATATCTAGAATAAGTAAATTCAAAGAAACTATAAGTAGTTTAGAGGTTACCAGAGGCTGGGGGAGGAGGAATGGGGATTTATTGCTCAATGGGGAAGGAGTGTCTGTTTGGGGTGATGTAAATGTTTTCGTGAGAGATGGTGGCGATGGTTGCACAGCGCTGTAGATATAATTAATGCTATTGAATTGTACATTTAAGATGCTTAAAATGGCAAATTTTATGTTATACTAATGTTAAGTTGTCATACAACAATCAAAAAAATAAAAACAGTAAGAAAGCAGGTCTGTCCATAAAAATAGCAAAGTAGAGGCATCAAAATACATTTTCAGAAAGAATTTGAGTTTTTTTTGAAATGTCATATTTTATTTTATGAGTGTTTTCTTTTTTTTTCTTAAATTTTCTATTAGAGGAGTTTAGAAAGTACAGAAAAATCATTCAGAAAGTATTGTGTTCCCAAGTACCTCCCTCCCACACACAGTTCTCCCTGCTATTATTTGCATTAGTGTTAT
Source organism: Myrmecophaga tridactyla (assembly GCA_004026745.1). Classification (NCBI taxonomy): domain Eukaryota; kingdom Metazoa; phylum Chordata; class Mammalia; order Pilosa; family Myrmecophagidae; genus Myrmecophaga; species Myrmecophaga tridactyla. The sequence continues at coordinate 25,939 of PVIY010018786.1, read as the reverse complement.
AACTTTGTTAAAATTGATGAAACAATATTATTATGATTATATTATTAACTGTAATCTAGTTTACATTAGGGCTCACTCTTTATGCTGTACAATTCTATTGTTTGTTTTTAAATTCTGGTAACATATATACAACCTAAAATTTCCCATTGCAACCACTTTCAAGTACACAATTCGGTGGTGTGAATTGCAATCAAAATGCTGTGCCGCCATTAGCACCATCCATTACCAATACTTACCCATTACCTCAAACAGAAACTCTGCATTCATTAAGCATTACCACTCGTTCCCCATTCCCACCTCGCTCTAATTTCTGTAACCTACATTCTAATTTCTGACTCTCTGAGTTTGCATACTCTAATTACTTCATAAAAGTGAGATCACACAATAGTGTCCCTTTGTGTTTGGCTTACTTCACACATCATGATGTCTTCAAGGTTCATATGTGCTGTCACATGGATGAAAACTTCATTCCTTTTTTTTTTTTTGTATGCTGTATGGCGGAGGTCACATTTCATTCTTTTTCCATGTGAGTATCCCATTATTACAGCACCATTTGTTGAATTTTTGTTTTTGTTTTTTGGGAAGTGCATGGACTGGGAACTGAACCTGGGTCTCCTGCATGGCAGGTGAGAATTCTACCACTGAACTGCCCTTGCACCCCCTTCACTCCTTTTTATGGCTGAATTTTACTATACTGTATGAACATACCACATTTTGTTTATCCATTTATCTGTTGTGGGACACTCGGGTTGCTCTCATCTTTTGGCAATTGTGAATAATGCTGCTATGAAATCAATGTACAAATACGTTTGAGTTTCAATTCTTTAGAGTGTATCCCTAGAAGTAGGAATGCCAGATTGCCCTCTATTGGGAAAAATTATTCTCCTATCCATAAACCCCTAATTAATACTCACGGCTAATCTTCTGCCTGGTGTGTTCTTTGGTCTCGGGGTTGGGCTGTGCTGGAACATTTGGGTTGCTTCCATCTTTGGGCAATTGTGAATAATGCCACTGTGAACAAAAGTCTGCAAATATCTGTTGGAGTCTCTGCTTTCAATTCCTCTGGGTATATAATCCATGGTGGGATTGCTGGGTCATAAGGTAATTCTGTATTTAGCTTCCTGAGGAAATTCCAGACCGTTTTCACACTGTCTTGTGTGGCTGCACAATTTTACATTGTATTAGGGTTCCAATTTGTCCACATCCCGGCCAGTACTTGTTTTTGCCAGGGTTTTTGATGATAGTCATCCTAGAGGGTGTAAAATGATATCTCATTGTGGTTTTGATTTACATTTCTTTAAGAGCTAACAATGTTGAGCATCTTTTGATGTGTTTTTTAGCCATTTATATAAGCTCTTTGGAGAAATGTCTTCAAGTCTTTTGTCCATTTGTTATTGGGTTGTTTGTCTTTTTATTGTTGAGTTGCAGGATTTCTTTATACATTCTGCGTATTGAACCCTTATCGGATATGTGGTTTCCAACTATTTTCTCCCATTAAGTGGGTTGTCTTTTCACTTTTGTGACAAAGTCCTTTGATGTACAAAAGTTTTTAATCTTGAGGAGGTAACATTTATCTATTTTTCCTTTCATTGCTTGAGCTTTGGGTGTTTCTTTGCCTAACACAAGATCCTAAAGATTCCCTACATTTACTTCTAAAATTTTTATAGTCCTGGCTCTTATATTTAGGTCTTTGATCCATTTTGAATTAATGTTTATATATGATATGAGATAGGGGTCCTCTTTAATTTTTTTTTTTTTTGCATATGCATATCCAGTTCTCCCAGCACCAGTTGTTGAAAAGACTATTCTTTAACAATTGAGTAGATTTGGTAGCCTTGTCAAAAAGTTGCCATAGGTGTGAGGGTCTATTCTAGTTTGCCAGCTGCTGGAATGCAATATGCCCGCAATGGAATGGCTTTTTAAAAAGAGGAACCTAATAAGTTACAAGTTTACAGTTCTAAGGCCATGAAAATGTCCCAATTAAAGCAAGTCTGTAGAAATGTCCAATCTAAGGCATCCAGGAAAAGAGACGTAGATTAAAGAAGGCCAGTGAAGTTCAGGGTTTCTCTCTCAAGTGGAAAGGCACATGGTGAACACCATCAGGGTTTCTCTCTCATCTGGAAAGGCAAATGGCAAACATGGCATGCTCTTCCAGCTTCCTCTCCAGGCCTCTTGAAGCTCCCCAGGGGCATTCTCCTCATCTCTGAAGGTCGCTGGCTGGTGGACTCTGCTGCATGGCTCTTGTCATTCTGTCATCCTTCTCTGCTCTTTCAGAATCTCCAGAGGTCTCTGGCTGATGGGCTCTGTAGTTCTCTTGGCCTCCTGGCTCTGCTTGGTTCTTCTGTGGCTTTCTTGTTGTTCTCAAAAGGCATTCTCTCAAAAAATGTTTCCTCTTTTATAGAATCCCAGTAAACTAATCAAGACTCACCTAGAATGGGTGGAGACTCATCTCCATCTAGTCAAGTTTAATACCCACAATTGATTGAGTCACATCTCTGTGGAGATAACCTAATCAAGCTTCCAACCTATAGTGCTGAATAGGGATTAGAAGAAACCATTGCTCCCACAAGACTGATTAGTATTAAAACGTGACTTTTCTAGGGTACACAAATCCTTTCAAACTGGCCCAGGGTCTATTTCTGAATTCTCAATTCACTGGTAGATATATCTATCATTGTGCCAGTACCATGCTGCTTTGACCACTGTAGCTTTGTAATATGCTTTAAAGTCAGGATGTATTTTCCTCCAGCTTCATTCTTTTTCAAGATGTTTCTGGCTACTTGGGTCCCCTTATCCTTCCAAATAAATCTGATGATTGGCTTTTCCATTTCTACAAAGTAGGATGTTAGAATTTTGATTAGGATTGCATTGAATCATTCTGGGTAGAATTTATATCTTAATGATATTGAGTCTTCCAATACACGAACATGGAACGTCTTTCCATTATTTAGGTTTTCTTTTATTTCTTTTAGTGCGTCATATAGTTTCTGTGTACAATTTCTTTACATCCTTGGTTAAATTTATTCCTAGGTATTTGATTTTTTTTAGTTGCTATTGTAAATGGAATTATTTTCTTGATTTCCTCCCCAGCTTGCTCATTAGTAGTATATAGAAACACTACTGATTTTTTTTTGCAGATTTCACTGAGATACATTCACTTATCATATATTTCATCCAAAGTATACAATCATATCTCACAGTATCATCACCTAGTTGTGCAATCATTATCACAATCAATTTTAGAACATTTTCATTCCTCCAAAAAGAAAATTATCAGATAGGCAAATACAAAAAAAAGAAAACCCAAAACATCCCATGTCCCTTATCTCACCCTATTATTGACCTCTAGTATTGGTGTGGTAACCAGTTACTGTTGATGAAAGAATTTAAAGGCACTATTGTTAACTATACTCCATAGCTTGCAGGTGTTTTTCCCCCACATACCAATCTATTATTGATTCTTTGTATCAGTGTCATGCATTTCATCCTAGTTAACACAAGACTTTATTTAAAGCAATATGAATCACTACTGATTTTTTAAAATTTATTTATTAATTTAAAAAATTTAAGAACAAACAAATCACTACTGATTTTTGTGTGTTGATCTTGTACCCTGCCATTTTGCTGAATTCGTTTATTAGCACTAGTAGCTTTGCTGTAGATTTCTGGGAGTTTCGATATACAGGATCATGTCATTTGCAAAGAAGGAAAGTTTTACTTCTTCCTTTTCAATTTGGATGCTTTTATTTCTTTTGCTTGTCTAAGTGCTAGAACTTCCAGTACAAGGTTGAATAACAGTATAGTGACGATGGACATTCTTGTTCCAGGTCTTAGAGGGAAAGCTTTCAGTTTTTAACCATTGAATATGATGTTAGCTTTGGGTTTTTCATATATGTCCTTTATCATGTTGCGTAAGTTTCCTTCTATTCCTATTTTTCTAAGTGTTTTTGTCAAGAATGGATGCTGGAATTTGTCAAGTGCCTTTTCTGCATCAATTGAAATGCTAGAACTGCCCTGGAATAATGTAGATGAGGGGATGCAGAGGCTTAGAGAGCTAGGAATGTTAAAGTGTATTTATCATGAAAGACCTGCTCACACACCCCAGGAATGTCCAGAGGACACATCTTTCACCAGAACCTTGAAAAATAAGTTCATGACACTGAGCTTGATCATCCCTGAAGAGCTCTGTATTCATCCTTCTCTTGTAGGTCAGACATTACTGTGGGAACTGCTGTCACTGAGCTGGAATTCTTAAACACAATGGGGATGATCAGATCCTGAGTTGGCAGAAGCCATGCGGCAACAGGTAATCACCATACACAAGATGGGCGTGGCTGGACAGAAGACTCAAAGCAACAGTCAAAATAATCTGACTTGCAGAACACTTGTGGCGTTAGCTAGTAGATCATGGGGTACCTAGAAGCAAAATAGATGGACAGTCTACTAAATTCTTGTTTGAGCTGTATAAGCAGAAGAATTCTAGGTCAAGTGAACAAAAGTCTAATTTGAATTACAAAAACAGAGTCATGGCCCCTTAATCAACTCCCAGACTGGAGACAGTTTACAGACCCAGAAGGGAGGGGAGGGCCAGGTAACCTTGGGGAAAGGTCCTGTTACACTGTCCAATATTTACGCTGTTAGCCTTCCTCCCAGCCTTCCCCAAAGAGACCTGCGGCCTTTTACTAGGGTGACCGCGCGCTGGGGAAAAGGAAATGATCAGATATTCTGGGAATTACTGGACACTGGCTTATAAATGACACTCATTCCAGGAGACCTAAAATGTCATTCTGGTCCACTAGCAGAAAGTAGGGGCTTATGGAGGTCAGTGATCGATGGAGTTTTAGCTCAGGTGCATATCACAGTGGGCACAGTGGGCCCAGAATGTGTCCCTGGACCCATTCTGTGGTTATTTCCCCAGTTCCAGCTGCATAATTGGAATCGACCTACTCAGTAACTGGCAGACTGTTCACATTGGTTTTCTCACTTGTGGAGTGAGGCATATTATGGTAGGAAAGGCCAAGTGGTAGATACTAGAACTGCCCCTTACCTAGTAAAATAGTGAATCAGAAGCAATATCATATTCCTGGAGGAATTGCAGAGATTACTGCCACTCTTAAGGACTTGAAGGAAGCAGGAGTGGTGATTCCTACCACATCCCCATTCAATTCTCCTATTTGGCCTTTGCAGAAAACAGATAGGACTTAGGGGATGACAGTGGATTATCATAAACTTAACCAGGTGGTGACTCTAATAACGCCTGCTATTCTAGATGTGGTATCATCACTTAAGCAAATCAACACATCCCCTGGTACCTGGTATGCAGCTATTGATCTGGCAAACCCTTTTTTTTTTCTCAATAGCTGCCAGTAAGGACCACCAGAAACAGTTTGCTTTCAGCTGGCAAGGCCAGCAATATGCCTTCACTGTCCAGCCACAGGAGTATATCAACTCTCCAGCCCTATATCACAATCTTGTCCACAGGGATCTTGATCATTTCTCCTCCCGCAAGACATCATACTGTCCTATTATATTGATAACATCATGCTGATTGGACCTAGTGAGCAAGAAGTAGCAATAACTCTAGACTTATTGGCAAGGCATTTTCAGGTCAGGGGATGGGAGATAAATCTAATAAAAATACAGGGGACTTCCACCTCAGTGAAATTTCTAGGTGTCCAGTGGTATGGGGCATGTCGAGATATCCCTTCTAAAGTGAAGGATAAGCTGTTGTATCTGGCCCGTCTCATGACCAAAAAAGGCACAATGCCTAGTTGGCCTCTTTGGATTTTGGAGACAACATATTCCTCATTGGCTGTACTACTGTGGCCCATTTACCAAGTGACCAGAAAAGCTGCTAATTTTGAGTGGGGACCTGAACAAGAGGAGGCTCTGCAACAGGTCCAGGCTGCTGTACAAGCTGCTCTGCCACATGGGTCATATGATCCAGCAGATCCAATGGTGCTGGAAGTATTAATGGCAAATAGGGATGCTGACTGGAGCCTTTGGCAGGCCCCTATAGGAGAATCACAACGCAGACCCTTAGGATTTTGGAGGAAAGCCTTACCATCTGCTGCAGATAACTATTATCCTTTTGAGAAACAGCTTTTGGCCTGCTACTGGGCCTTAGTAGAGGCTGGATGCTTAATCATGGGCCACCAAGTTACCATGAGACCTGAGTTGCCTATCATGAGCTGGGTGTTGTCTGACCCACCAAGCCATAAAGTTGGGTATGCACAGCAGCACTCCATTATAAAATGGAAATGGTGTATTAGAGATAGGGCTCAAGCAGGTCCTGAAGGCACAAGTAAGTTACATGAGGAAGTGGCCCAAATGCCTGTGGCCCCCACTCTTACCACATAACCTTTTCTTGCCCAGACCAGAAATATGGATTCCTGGGGAGTTCCTTACAATCAGTTGAATGAGGAAGAGAAAACTTGGGCCTAGTTTACAGATGGTTCTACACGATATTCAGGGACCACCTGGAAGTGGACAGCTGCAGCACTACAACCCCATTCTGGATGTTCTTAAAGGACAGTGGTGAGGGGAAATCCTCCCTGTGGGCAGAACTTCAGTCAGGGCACATGGTTGTTCATTTTGCTTAGAAGGAGAACTGACCAGAGTTGCATTTGTATAGTGACTCATGGTCTGTTGCTAATGGTTTAGACGGTCAGACACTTGGAAGGAGCATGATTATAAAATTGGTGACAAAGAGGTCTGGGGAAGAACTATATGGATAGACCTTTCTAAGTGGGCAAAGAAGTTGAAGATATTTGTGTCCCATGTGAATGCTCACCAGAGGGTGACATCAGCAGAGGAAGATTTAATAACCAAGTGAATAAGGTGACCCATCCTGTGGATACAAATCATCCTCTTTCCTCAGCCACTCCTGCCATTGCCCAATGGGCTCATGAACAAAGTGGTCATGATGGTAGGGATGGAAGTTATGTATGGGCTCAGCAACATGGACTTCTACTCACCAAGGCTGAGCTGGCTATGGCCACTGCTGAGTGCCCAATCTGCCAGCAGCAGAGACCCAGATCAGTCCATGATATGGCAGCATTCCCTGAGGGGATCAGCCTGCTCCCTGGTGGCAGGTTGATTACATTGGACCACTTCCATCATGGAAGGGGCAGTGATCTGTTCTAACTGGAATACATACTCCAGACATGGGTTTGCATTCCCTACACGCAATGCTTCTAAAAAAACTACCATCCGTGGACTTATGGAATGCCTCATCCACCATCATGGTATTCCACACAGCATTGCTTCTGATTAAGGAACACACTTCACAGCAAATGAAATGTGGGAATGGGCACATGCTTATGGAATTCTCTGATCTTACCATGTTTCCCATCATCCAGAGGCAGCTGGGTTGATAGAATGGTGGAGTGCCCCCCCCCTTTTTTATGCTGTATGGCAGGGGTCACATTTCATTCTTTTTCATGTGAATATCTCCTTACTGCAGCACTAAAAAAATTTGTTGATTTTTTTTTTGGTTGTTTTTTCATTTCTTTGCTTGTTTGTTTGGGAAATACATGAGCCAGGAATCAAGCTCAGGTCTCCTACATGGCAGGCAAGAATTCTACCAGTGAACTACTTTGCACCCTGGTGGAATAGCCTTTTGAAGACCCAATTATGGTGCCAACTATGTGGAAATACCTTGCAGGGCTGGGACAATGTCCTCCAGGAGGCTGTGTATGCTTTGAATCAACGTCTGCTGTATGGTGCTGTTTCTCCCATAGCCACAATCCATGGGTCCAGGAACCAAGCAGTGGAAATGGGAATGGTACCACTCACTATTACCCCTAGTGATCCACTAGGAAAATTTTTGCCTCCTGTCCCTGAAACCTTAAGCTTTCCTGGTCTAAAGGTCTTAGTTACAAAGGGAGGAGTGCTCCTTCCAGGAGACATAGCAATGATTCCATTGAATTAAAAACTAAGTGTGCCACCTGTCCACTTTGGGCTTCTCATGCCACTGAATCAAAAGGCACCAAAGGAGATTACTGTTCTGTCTGGGGGGATTGATCCTGACTATCTAGGGGAAATGGGACTGCAATTGTACAATGGAGGTTAAAAAAAAAAAAAAAGAGTTTTCTCTTTTACAGGAGATCCCTTAGGCCATCTCTTAGTACTACATTGCCCTGAGATTAAAGTCAATGGAAAACTGCAATCCAGGCAGGACTATCAATGACTCAGAAACTTCAGAATGAAGGTTTAGGTCACCCCACCTGGCAAAGAACCATGACCAGCTGAAGTGCTTGCTGAGGGTACAGGGAACATGGAATGGGTAGAAGAACATAGTGATAAATAGGGACCATGACCATATGACCAGTTACAGAAACGAGGACTGTGATTGTATGAATATTTCCTCCCTGTTTTGTTATGAATATGTTTGTATTTGTACATAAGAAAATATCATTTTCCTCTTATCATATGACATAAGTTATATTGTTTATGTTATAGTATTTAAGTCATAAGATAGGAAGTTAAGATTTAACATTACCTAAGGATTTGCTCCCTATTCTGGAGAGATGTAGTGTGTTTACAGTTCTATGCAGGACAGTTGAGTATTGTTAGGCAAAACATATGCCCATTATTGTGTTCTATTTGGAAATTAAACGTGTTTCAAGGTGATGTGTATATCTGCCAAGTTGACGAGAGGTGGACTATGATGGCTAGATTTTGGTGTCACCTTGGCAAAATGATGATGCCCAGTTGCCTGGTCAAGCAAGCACTGGCCTGACTGTTGCTACAAGGATATTTCATGGCTGGCTGACAAGCCAGAAAGCTGATGTATTAAATGATCAGTCAGTAGATTGCATATGTGGCTGATTACATCTGCGATCAGCTAAGGCACATCTCCCACAACCAGATAATCCAATCATTTGGAGGCTTTTGAGGAAGAAGAGAGAGACTCTCACTGGCTTCTTCAGCCAGTGAGCCTCTCCTATAGATTTTGCCAGACTCTTCATTGGAGCCACCAGTTTCACAGCCTGCCCTGAGGATTTTGGACTCTTCCATTCCCACAGTTGCATGAGACACCTTTATAAATTTCATATTTACAGATTTCTCCTGTTGTTCTGTTTCTCTAGAGAACCCTGACTAACACACCATCCAACTCAGTAATTACATTCCTAGAAATTGTTGGGAAAATGTAATTAAAAACAAAATTTGTTCCCAATACAGAAAATCTCCCTACAAAGGTAGAGGGAAAGAAAAATACTTTATTGATTAAGCTTTAAACAAAGATGCTAAAAATTAACAACAACCTGCTAAAGAGATCCCAGTGCCCAAGAGAAAGCACATCCTTTTGGAGGCAAGCTAGATCAGGGAGAAGGGGAGAGAGAAAACCATGAAGGAGCCCTTGAACAAGGACAGTTAATCAAGTTCAGCAGGCCCTGTGTCTGGCACAGACACCCTGCCCGGGGGCCACCCACCTTGGGAAAATACCCAGCAGTAGCTGACCCATCTGGAAGCAATGGATCCCCACCTGTGTGAGTTATCCATGGAGAAGGGTGGAACCAAATGACCCACCCAAATGGACTACCTACCACCTGTCACTGTCCTGGAGAGAAGGATAAGGGAGGGAAGCAAGTAAAGCTAATCTATAAAAGTAAATGACCCACATTGCCTATTTCCTCTGGCCATCCATCTTTCTTTATCTGTGAGAATGCCCGCATGCTCCTTTTCTTTGCATGTGTACCTAATAAATTTCCTATCTACTTGCTCTATCTGTGCTGTACCTCTGAATTCATTCTTACAGTGCAGTCAACAACATGGAAACCAAAATCCAGTAACACTTTTTACTTAGTTAAGTAGGAAACAACCCATTACTATGTTCTCTAGCTATTTCTCATATCTTTTGGACCAGAGGAGATTTAGAATTCTGAGTCAGCACTCTCCCTCCCCTGTCTCCTCCCCATACCCTCTTTTGCCCCCATGCCCCCCAGCCCCTGAAGTTATACTCATCTCGTCTCAGGAAACTGGGAGATATTTTTCCCTGGTTACGTTAAAAAACAGCTTCCTTCCTTGAGGAAGCAATCTTGAGTGATGAAGTTTGCACGGGGCTTACTTAATGTTTAAAGAAAAGATTTACACACCCTTCAAAGGAGATAGATAACTTAGAGTTACATGTTTTCTAAAGTAAATGCTGAAGGAAAAAGGTTTGACAAAGTCTCTTTCCCATTGTGCACCAAGGAAAGTTAATTCTTCTTTTTCCATTTTTTTTTTTATATTTCCCTTTATGGCGTCTACATAAAAGAATGAAAACATACGTCCACACAAAAACCTGCACACGAATGTTCACAGCATCATTGTTCACAATAGCCCAAAAGTGGAAACAACCCATATATCCGTCAACTGATGAATGAACAGACACAATGAAATATATTCATACACTGGAATGTCATTATTCAACAATAAAAAGGAACAAAGATCTGATCCATGCTACAACCTGGATGAGCCTTTGAAACAGGCTGAGTGAAAGAAGTCAGTTACAAAAGGTTACATATTGACATATTTTATGATTCTGCTTATATGAATTACCCAGAAGAAGGCTATCCCTAGAGACAGAAAACAGACTAATGGTTGTCTCCAGCTGGGAGCAGCGGGAGGGGGGGTGGGGTGCTGGGAAGAGGAGTGACTGGTAATAGGTACAAGGGTTCTTTTTGAGATGATTAAAGGGTTGTAAAATTAGATTACGGTGATATTTGCACAACTCTGTAAATACACTAAAATTCCTTGAGTTGTATACTTAAATGGGTGAACCATATATTACATAAATTACATCTCAATAAAACTTCAAAAATGAAGTTAAGGATGGGCTGTGTGCTGGTTTGAAACTATTATATACCTCAGAAAAGCCACGTTCTTTTAATCCTAATCCTAAACAACAGGTGTGCCCTTTTGATTAGATGGAGATGTGATCCTGCCCATTCAAGGTAGGTCTTAGTTTACTGGAGTCCTTAAAAGAGCAGACCCAGATTTTGAAGATGCAGAAGGCAAGCCCCAGGCAGGATCCAGAAGGACCCACAGGAGTGGAGAGAACCATTTTGAATTCAACCCAGGAGTGAAGGGCCAACAGACATCGCCATTTGCTTTCCCATGTGACACAGGTACCTGGATGCTGCCTTGCTTCCTGTTGGGGCCTTAGTTTAAACATTTTCACAGCCTTAGATTTGAAACTTGGACCTTAATAAATTCTCTCTTTAAAAGCCAATCCATTTCTGGTATATTGCATTCTGGCAGCATTAGCAAACCAATGTAGGCTGGTACAGAAAACAGAACTGAGAAGACAGGACATATAATGGGGGAATGAATACGGTTTCCCATGATTTCCAAGTTGACTTCTAGAAAGTGTGAACCTTATTCCACTTAATCCAGCATTCTTCTTAGTCATCAAGTATATTTTATAGCAAAGGAAATACCAACCCTAGAATAATGCCAAGACACATTCATTCTGTAGAAAAAACTGTTGTGCTTCCATGGAAAAGTATGCGTCATCTAGAGGATGCCCATGCAATTTAGCTGATTTTAGCATTTCATTATTTTCAAGATATTTTACAATTTTGTAAATAGCAGGTAATTAACAGATATGCAAATTTTTTCCTGTCTTGTAGAGGTTCAAGTGACTTCCCTCCTCCCTGTGGAAAAGCAGTTTTACTCCCATTTGCAATTCATTTTAATATTCCTTTATTCCATATGAATTTGTACTTTTCTGTGTTTCTCTTTTGAACCAATTATAACTTCTACTTGGTTCTCTCATAAATAGAATAAAATCTTCAGCACCCATTCATGTCTCATGTCTGTATGTATAATATGTATGTATGTATTTATAGCCTTTTTCTGAAAATTATCTTGTATCAACTCTTATCTCAAACATCCTGTTGGCTAATGTAAAAAGGAACTAACATCCAAAGTTTTTGTTACCAAGTATGAGAACTGTGATGACATTAGAAAAACCATGTGAAAATCCATTTATTTCATTCTGTACACACACACCTTCCAGCAGCATTGGGCTGGAACATGAGAACCAGGAAACCAGAGCTCAGGTTTACCCTGCCCCCTCAGCTGTCTTCCAGATTTCCAAGTTCAACCCACCCCTAAGGTGGCGAGAGGCACAGGTTGTCTACAGGAGCTCAGTTTGTACCCAGGAGGTCAAAACCAGATCTTCGTGCTCTGTGGTTTCAGAAAGAACACTGACAGTGCCTTTTTGAGAACAGAGGGTGAGATGAAAGAAACATTTCGTTCATTGAAACCAGGGTGGATAGGAAAATGTTCTTCCCTCTGGGCACTTCATGTGCCTAGCACTGCAAACAGGCCCAGGAAGTACGATAATTGCACAGTGGCAAGTATGTAAGAGAAACTCAGTGTAAGAGTGAGTGGGGTCAGTTAGGACAAGGAGTCATGGCTTGACACAGGTCTATTCAGAAAATATTTACAGAGTCAATGATGAGCAGATACAGGTTAGGAATGATCGGGGCGGGGTGGGGGGAGGGGAAAAGAGAAAAAGAGAGAGAGAATCAGTACTAAGAGGCTTTTCTCCTTCTCCCTAGCCCATCCCCTACAGCACTACCATGAGTCATGGAGTAGGGGTGAAGGAGCCCATCAGCTATCTCTGTGAACCCTTAGATGTTCAAAGGTATGTTCTTACCCCTTTCATCCTCCCTGGGGAAACGATTTAAGCATTCATTGGTGAATGCCCTGGGTGAAGACCAAGGACTTTGGGTACTGCGTTGGAAGCTGTGCCTCAGGAGGGACGCACACAGCCTAAATAGTGATGTCATGAGTGAACCCAGGTCCCAAACCTTCAGCCCCTGCTCTTCTAAGCTGCACCTTTCCCACCTCTACTATTTGTAATAATACACAGTACTTTATGGAGGACTGCTATTCTGAATTTTCTTTCTAGATATTGTTCCTCTGAGTGATACATTTCTCCCAAGCATCGTGTGTGTGTGTGTTTTATATTAAGGCAGAAGGAATTCTCACGGGCTCTGAGGAAATAATGCAGTCTCGGGAGTCAATCAGTCCGCTTCCCAAGGTGGCGGCTGACCCTGTGATCTTGGGCAAGTTGCTTCAGTCTTGGAGGTGATGTAACATGGGATGACAATAGTGCCCAGCTCCTGGAGCGGGGCCAGTCTTCTTTTAGTGCATGTGAAGATTTAGGGGTACCTGGCCCAGCACAAGCCTTCATGTGCACTCTTCACTGCTGTAACAGCTGTGAGTTCAAATGAGGAGTGGAGAAGCTAGGATGGCAATGGCCAAGGTGTGTTGGGTGCTTACCATGAACCAGACCCTCCACATGGTGGTCTCGTGGTGTCTTCATAATAATCCCATGAGGTAGATAACTCTGTGCTTTTCCCACTCTATGGATGAGTCCTCTGAGGCACAGCGAGGTGAAGACACTTACCCAAGGTCACAGCAGGAAAGGAGCAGATCTCAGAACTCTGTGAGAAGTTCACAAAATGTATGTTCTTTGCGTCACTGTGTGATGGAACTTTGCTCATTTAACTATCATTGCAAACCCCTGATACCTGTAAATCGGTTCTCAACTTGGCCACACACTGGAATCACCTGGGGAGCGTAACGAAACCTGATGCCTGGACCCCACACTGGTTTGGGACACAGCTTGGGCACTAGGAATTTGTAAATCTGCCCAGGTAATTCTAATGTGCCCCCAAGGTTGAGAACTACTGCTCTAAATACTTTGGAAATGAGATGTCCTTGTCAGCTGGGAAACAACCCTCAGTGGCACCAGTAACAAAAGGAGCAGAGTCTAGATTTGGATCCAGGCAATCAGACTCTTCCCTGATCCCCCAGAGTGGAGCATTCTACATTGCTCTTATGCTGGGTTACCCACATCAAGACTGTATGATGATCTTGAAGGAAAATATTGCTAGGGGCTCAAACCCCAATGGGGTCCCTGTATTTAGGCTTTTGTAGCACATGCCCTTGACTGGGGTTCCCAGTGGTTCAGAACCTGGTTGTGTGGTTTGGAGCTGTTGTGTACCCCATAAAAGCCAGGTTCTTTTAATCCATTCTCGTGGATGCAGACCTGTTGTAGATGGGACCTTTTGATTAGGTTATTTCAATTGAGATGTGGACCACCCATTCAAAGTGGGTCATAATCCTTTTATTGGAGTCCTTTATGAGAGTATAAAGGGCACAAAAAACGCCCAGAGATCTCAGAGAGAAACAGCCAGAGAAGTTGGTAGAGAAAAAGCCCCCAGAGAAGCTGAAACAAGGACACACCCACAAAAGCTGACAGCCCCTGAAGCCAGAAGCTGAAAGCAATGAAACATAAGAGTGAAGGACCACCAGATGCTGGCCAGGTGCCTTTCCATGTGAGAGAGGTGTGTCCCAGATGCTGGCAGCCTTTCTTCAGAGAAGGTATCCTCCTGTTGATGCCTTAATTTGGACATTTTCTCTTAGAACTGTAAATTGAGTGTAATAAATCCCCATTGTAAAAGTCAACCCATTTCCAGCATATTGCATTCCGGCAGTTTTTAGCACACCAAAACACCGATGAAAGTGAGGTTTTGTATAATGTACATATGCTCCCCATAAAGCTCTACATACAGAAATTGGCTTCAGAGACAAAGAAAAGGAAGATCAACTTGTCTGAACAAAAGAAGCCTCTCTTCCTTCAAGTCACGCCAGCCTATAAGCCTTCATAAAGCAGCAAAGGCGGTTCCTCTTTTCCCTGGCAAAGACCAAAACTGCTCAGCAGTTATCAGTGTCTCCTTGTTAGGACAAAGGGTGTGCACTCCCTGGCCGGGAAACCTCAGCAGTGGAACTACCTGCCGTCTACATCAAAGCCCCAGGATATGTAGAACTTTTCTGTAGAGCCTACCCACCATGATGCGGTCCTGCCTGCGGAGACTGCGGCGCCTGGGCTGGGCTGTCCAGTGGCCCTTGCTTTCGGCTGTGCTGATCTTCTTCCTCTTTGTCCTGCCCTTCTTCATCAGGGAGCCCAACAAGAAGCCTTCCAGGTGAGACCTGGCCTTTGGAAGTTCCTCCTATTTCACTAGAGGAAACAGAAATGACAGCCCAGGGGGCACTGGAGAAGCCCAAGGGGGCTCTGTGTCCACCTAGGGATGTCAGGGGTCCCGGATGTTATCAAGGAAGGTCAAAGGGAAGACTTGGGGGAAATGGTCACGGTGAGGGAGACTGAGGTGGGCTAGGGGCCCTAAAGGGAGAGGAAATGGAGGCAGGAGTTTCGAGAACTAGTGGACTGGGTCTCTAGGGGCAGAGAAAGAAAGCAAAACTAGTTTCCCCTCTGGGGCTCTGAGTCATAAAAGCAGCTTTGGGTTAGTTCTCACACGCCATTCCCTATGTCCTAAAGCCAAAGATTTATCCAGGGTATGCCACTCATTTCAAAGACACGTATTCTAAAACATTTGTCAGTAAAATGGAGACCTCCCACCTAGAGAGGCAGCTTAATTTCTGGACCCCATGAAAGGTAGCTTGATTTCTGGACCCCAGGCTGATCTTTCCAGAAGGCCTTGTAGACCCATAAAATTAACACATCTCCGGCAGTGAGGGAACCCTTTCTTTCCAGACTTAATTTTTTAAATATCTGATTTTGTTACACTGCTTTTAAAATTGTATAATACCTGCTTTCATAAAGTTAAAAAATTGCCAAAAGGTGAAGCAAGACATGAGGGTCTCCTCACTGCACCCATTAACACTTTGATGTACATATACTTATTATGGTAGCTAACACTTGTATAGCATTGTGTACTGGGCTCGACTCTGAATGTTTTACATAAATTAATTCATTTAATTCTAGACACAGAGAGTTTAAGTCACCTAATGTCACACCTCTAGTAAGGAGCAGGGCTAGGATCCAAATCCAGGCATTTTGGTTCTACAGCCTGAGCTCCTTACTTTTATGTTATACAAGCCCTAATAACACATACATACATCACATCATATGGTACATATGCTCTACAGATTGATATTTTTCCGACAACACTATATCATCAATAATATAACATGAACATACTTCTGTGTTGGCACTTCCAGATTTCCTCCCTTCTTTTTAATGGTGACATAGAATTCTCTGGAATAGTTATAGTTTACTTAACCAGTCCTACGGATTGCCACTTGGGTTGTCACTCAGTTTTCACTCAGCTTTCAGCATTTGTGTGTAGTACTGTTGGTATATTTCCAGAAGTGGAATTGTCAAGATGGTGGATATGTTCTTATTACATTGTTGATGGCATTAATTGTCCTCAGCAAAGGCTATCGTGGCATTAATATCATTAATATTTTTAGGGTTTACTCATCTGATAGGCAAAAGTGTGTTTCTCTTTTTAATTTGCATTTCTCAGATGACTGGTGAATTTGAGGATCCTTTCAAGTTTATTAATCATTTGTATTTTTTCTATGAATCATCTGTTCATATCTCTTGTCTTTTTTATTAAATTATTTTTGTTTTACATAAATGTGTATTTTGTACTTTTATATAGGCTTGTTTAGCTTTTTTTGCTTTTGCTTTTTTTGTGTGTTAGGGATATTACCACTTTTCTATCATATATATTATAATACTTCAAATATTTTCTCCAGTTTGATAGTTATGTATTTGTTTTACTTTGTTTATGGTGCCTTTTGTAATGCAAATAAAATTTGTCTCTCTTTTCCTTTACACTGCCAAATATTATGGAAATTTTAGGAAGGCCTGTCCCATTCTAAAATCATACACATTTTCTACTGTATTTTCTATTAATATCTTAATAGTTTTGTTCTCATACTGTATTTTTTAACCAATATCTTAATAGTTTTGTTCTCTTAGCTCAGCTAAACCATCTGAAATTTATTTTTGATGATGGTGTGAATATGGATTTATATTAGTTTGAACTCAATCTAGTTTAAGTGAGAAGTGGAGAGAGGGAGAGAAGCTCAGACGATGACAATGTTCCTGGCATGTCACCTGGGGGGTGGGAGCAGGCTGCAGGTGTATCCCCCATAGAGAATGGGGTACCTTTGTCTCCTCCCCCAGGGGATACCCCAGAGCAAAGGAGTAGATGCAAATAGACTGGTACCTCTTTCTGGTCTAGGAATTTCTGAAGACTGAAGGCTGCTGGGCAATGTGCCTGGTGTAATGTGCTTGGGAAGAAGATGGGAACCCGTTGCCCCATCCCAGTTCATCACAGCCCCAGGAGCTGTGGAAGGGGAGCTCAGCACTTCTTACAGTTCCATGGAAGGGAAGAACCAGAGCCCTAGAACTGCCCACTTAGCTGCTGGGGCCACATTAATGGAACACCCAACAAAGAAAAATGCTTGGGGACACTGAATGCTGTCAGGGTAGTGGGACCCATAGTCTCAGGTGGGTCCTTCCTGAGGGGAGAACCCAACCCAGTGAAGCCACCCCAGCTGACTGTGCAGAGAGCACCACGTCAGCAGTGGCCCCAGCATCAGACAGAAGCTGGTGGAAACTTAGTGTGAGCAGGGAGCACCCCCAGACAAGTGGTCCCTGAAGTAATATTAAGCCTTGAAAACGGAGAGGGGTTTTCTCAGTGCCTGAGCCTGACTCTGGGAATCTGTTCCCTCCGCTCCCCCAGCTCCCCACCTCCAGCATGCCCCCTCTCTGGCAGCCAGGGTCTCAGCTCCAGCCCGGATGAGCCAGGAAAAGAGTCTTCACTCCAATAAGGCACCCAGGGCTTTAAACTGTGTTAGAGTGAATTTGGGGTATGTGTTTTAATCTTTCTGGTAATTTTTTCAGACTGAGTTTAATAATTAAAAGTAGTTGCAAAGTGATGGATTCTGCCCCAGACATTGAAGTGATAGGAAAGGGAACATAAATTGAGACAGCTCGATAATCTGTGGACATAATTTAAGTTCCAGAACAAATCACAGAGACAGAAATGCCAATGAGAGTAGAGAAGTCCCTGGAGGAAAGGATTTTGCATCTGCTGAAGGCTTCAAAGAGAGACAGGCATGGCTTGGATGGCTATTTAGGGAAAGGTGAATAGTATAAACAAAGAAGCCCTAAAATGAGTGTGTCATCTTTGCTGAGACACTGGAGAACTTGACTGGCAGAAACAAAGGGCTTAGTTTGGGGAGCAGAGAAAGGGCATTTAGGAAAGGTGGGGCCAGAGGGTTGTGGCCTCACTGAAAGGGGCGTTTTAAGACAATTAGTCTGCCTGAGTGAACAGGACAGGCTGGAAGGAGGAGTGAATTGCCTTTTGGCCAGATCAGCACAGGCAAGCACGAGTGGGGACCGGACAGACTCCCCAAGTAGATTATCCTGACGCAAAGGGAGGGGCTCAAGGGGCAGCATGTAGGAATGCAGCTGGAGGTGGCACTGGTAACTGAAACAAAGTTAAGTGGGTTGGGCCTAAGATCATGACAGTAGGAATAGGAAGAAATGAAAACCAAAAAAAAAACCAGGAACGTTTTGAAGGAGGTGTGTGGAAGACAGAGAGAGGTGACAGGGAATGAATTTTAAGCCTTAGAGATTGTTAGGGGATTTGCCTTTCCCCACAGTGCTATCCGGGCAGAGGATGATCATCAAATCAGAAATTAAATGGAGCTGTAAAATGTCACCATCTATCGTGGACCATATGATAGCCATTACCAGGGTGGCTTTTGCACTTTCATGACATGTCGTCATGATTTCAGAGCTGCTGAAGAGTTCCAAAGAATAACTTGGGTTCTAGCTTTCATGCTTTATTTCTGATCTTCACAATTGTCCAAGATAAGTATTATGACTCCTTTTCAAAACAAAAACTAGGAGGTTCAAAAGGGCCAAGTGTCTTGCCTGATTCCACCCAGACAGGAAATAGCAAACTGGAAATGTGAACTTAAGGAATGTGGCTCTAAAACCCGTGTTGACTCTCCAGGGACTTGTACTGAAATGGAGGAGACAAAGTAAAAGAATGCACGTGACATTATTCATAATAAATCACTCAAATAAAGTCAAATGTGGCAAGTGTTACAAGTACAAATGGAAAAGATGAATTCCAACTAGGGGACAGCGTAAGAACTTTACAGAGAGGGTGGCATTTGCATAATGCCTCGAAGGCTCTATGACATTTCAGCAAGCAGGGTCACTGCAGGCTGAGGAAATGGCATAAGCAATGGTGCAGAAATGGGTAGAAGCAGAATGTGTTCAGAAACGGGACATTGATGGCCGCAGTGTGCCAGGCACTGGTCTAAGAAGTTAATGGTTACTGATTCCAACCAAGACTTGTCATTACCTGCCTTTTAATAGAAAAAAAAGACTCATCTTGTCCAAGGACAACCTGGTCCTTGATTTTAAACCCAGGGGAGCTATACTACTTTATTGCAGTTACTGATATTCATATTTGTCCCCTTTTAGACCATCTGTTTCTTAAGATCAGTGACCATAGTCTTTTAATCTTTAATCCCTAACAGATGGCTCAAAATGCCTAGCATATACGACTACTCAATAAATATCTGCTGTATAAATCTGGCATTGTGCTTTCTGATTCTCATAGAATTTTCAGTAAAATGTCTCCTTGAGTTTGCAGGGCTTTTCCCTTTAATTTTTATTAAGGTAACATGCAATTTTAATTCAAATAATACTACAAGGCTTGTATGTAAATAGAGCAGTCTCCCTGCCTTCCTTCTTCTCCAGAATCCTAATTCCTGAAGACAACCACTTCAACACTTCCTGCCGTTTCTTTTGGTGTGACCACCATATTTCTACGCAACACGTCTATCCAGCAACTTTTTGATTCCTCAATTTTAAGTAGTTAAATGCTATACATGAAATATTATTTGCCCGTGGCCTTGAGCCTGTAATCCCTCTACGTTGTCATCTCTGGGCATTGTGAACCCAGAGAGATGCTGATGAGAGTCTAACCATTGCTGTCACAGAGCATTAACCCCTGACCCAGTCAAGCAGCCTACGTCTTCTAGAGCAAAGCAGTTTTAACACAGTGGCCTATAAAATCCTCATGACAATTTTGTGAGGCAGGTATTAGGATACTCATTAATGGATGAGGAAACAGAGGCTGAAAGTGTTCCATAACTTGCCCAAGATCTCATGACTAGTTAGAGGCAAGGCTGGACCAGATCTCAAATCAGGCTTCTTTGCACTCCACTAGAATGCCCCATTGCCCATTTGCCAAATATCAAGAACTTAGTTTTCTCTCAGATTCAAGTTCAACACTTCCAACAACTTGAATATAGCCAGTGGAGCTCAAGAGGTTAAATCATGGGAAGGCATCAGTTTCCTGTGGCTGCTAAAACAATTACCACAAAGTAGATGGCTTTAAAACAACAGACATTTACCCTCTCCCAGTTCTGGAAGCTAGGAGTCTGAAATCAAAGTATTAGAGGGCCACATTCCCTCTGAAGGCTTTAGGGGAGAATCTTTCTTTCCTCTCCCTGACTTCTGATGGCTCCAAGGTGTTCCTTGGCTTGTGGCAGGATTACATCTGTCTCTACCCCTGTCATCTCAGGCCTGTCTTCCCTCAGTGTCTGTGGCCTCTTCTCTTCTTTTAAGGTCACCAGTTATTGGATTAAGGGCCTACCCTGAATCCAGCAGAACTTCATCTCAATTACATCTGCAAAGCCCCCATTTCCACATGGTCCTATAATAAGGTTCTAGGTGGACATGAATTTGGGGGACACTAACAGGCCCAGGACAACTACAACATCCCCATGGGCTGCCCTCAGGGCACCTTGCAGAAGACTCAGCTTGCTGATCAGCTCCCTGTGTCTTCAGGAGGCAGAAACCATGAAAACCTGATCCTCAAGGTACTGGAGCTACCAAGGTTATGGATTCTGCGCAGAGGCTCTCAGGGAGCCGTTTCCGTCCCAAAGGAAAACAGGAATATCTGCCCATCTACTCATCTTCCTCTTTTTCTTTTTTCCCAGTAGAAGACATTTGGGGGAAGAAGAAGGAGAGATTTTCTTCCCAAAGCTCATTATCTAAAAAATGCTAGGATAAAAATGTCACATGAACTAATGAACTAAGGAAAACCAATGACTCATATTTTACTCTCAGGTATGATTATTCCCAAGGGAGACCATCTAGGTACATCTCAGCCTTGGCTTGAGAGTGATATTTCCTAGCCACCGAGTCACAGGCCTCTTCCTGTGTCTGTTATTCTTGTTCTATACCTGCCATTGTTTGGTTTAAAACATTTTCTTACCTGGTTAGCATGGTCTTGCCCACCACCACCCCTAGTCTCCTTGATATGACAGCAATACTCACACCTGTGATCCAGGGAGTTCTCTGGGTTTGTGCATATATTCCATATCCTAGGAATGAAGAACTTCTAATTTCCAAACCAGCGTTGTCATGCCAGCACACAGTGAGCTCAGTGAGGGGCGCAGCATCTCAAAGAAGACTGTGACTCCTCTGTCCAAAAGCAAGCTTTGGAAAATTTGATTCGACAGTCACTTACTCAGTTTTCCACTGAGTTTCCTCTCTTCGGTTCCCATTACATACTATTCCCATTAGGATTTAACTGGCTGAAAACAAAACAAACAAAAATCCAAATAAAACCAAAGCAAACAAACCAAAAAAACTGGCTTCGATTTGGGACATACACACACAAAAAGGAACACTCTGAATAACGAGAAAACCTCAAATCTGTACTCTTCTCAGGCATACAGAATGTAAGGTAATTGAGCAGCTTCTATCCATCAAAGCAACTTATAGATACATCTAAAGTTTCAAAATAAATTTATCAAACATAAATCATTCCTTCACATGCAAAAACTTTCAGCATTTCCTAGGGGATAGAAACTCCAAAGTTTGAAAAGGAAGGCAGAATAGCTGGAAATCTGAAGAGATCATCAAACACCAAAGCATGGCTGGAATAGGGTCTCCACTATTCTGGAGTTCACAGCTGATGGAGGGAGTTTTGGAAACCCTCCAGATAACCAAGTAGGGTGCTGGCTGCAAGAGCCCCATGAGGCAGAAGGGCTTTTTGGCAGGAAGGGAAGAAAGGCACTGTCAGAGAGGCCAGAGATTTGCTCTTCTCTCTTTTTTTTTTCCAAAGACAAGCAGAATTGAAGCCGGCAGAACCAAATGTATAACCTGGAAGAAGAAAGCAGACCCTGGCTAAGGGGGCAAGATGAAACAAGGGATGAGCAGCAAAGGTGATGGCTGGGTTTGTGGAGAGAAAGACCAGAGGGTCCAGTGGCCCAGGATTTCAGGGCATAGTGGAGGTGCCTACAGGTGACCTGCCATTCACTACGTGCCAGGCACAACTGACCCGGAGCCTTTCCCAGTCTCTAGGATGTAGGATGGGAGAACCCATGTGCAAAACTATTAAGGGAATCAAAGGGGCCTACCTCTCAGCTGTTTTCTTATCATCTATAAAATAATCTTCTATTTTTACCAGCATTATTAGTGCCATTTGGTTGGGGGTGTATTATTCCCAAATTTCAGTTGTGGTGTCCTCTTCAACACCCTAGCCGACTTGAACATTCCCTCGTATTATCTGAGTACCGTACTCTTGGGAATATGCCATTGTCTCAGCCACTTTCTGCTGAAGACTGGCTGTTTCATGGCCACAGCCACTGATGGACTTTGAGCTTTTTGTCATTTCTTTACTTCCAGGTCCCCTTGACGACATGTACTTAAGAATTTCAAGGGAGGAGGATGCCAGATAATTACTCTTTGATTTATTTATTGAATAGAGCTGCATGATCCTTGTTAAGGATGCATTTTAAAAAAAATAAGTGTAACATTTTATATTTTTACCTTACCCCCCAAATAGATCAGAATTATGAAATTAAACTGCTTTTCACTTGGGGGTGATTATGATGGATTTTTCTATCCCCCGGACTAGTGGCCCTAATAGAACTCGCCCCTCCTCCCACCTGTTCCTGGTCTTGGGGTATCCACTCAGGACCACACAGGGTGGGAACAGGGTGAGTGTCTGCACTCAGCATTTGAACACAATTTGAGCATCTGGTAAATACCATATTTGAGAATAAGGACATGCCTATATAAACATCCACAGCCCTACTAGTCATATATACATTTAATTTTAGGGAGTTGAAGTGAAGCTTAATTACATAATTTTGTAACCACCTGCATCATTGTGACTTCCTGCAAAAATTAAATGTCACTAAAAAAATTGTAGCCATTGCAGGAGGAACAGTCCTTCAGGGAGTCACTGGGCCACTCCAGTCACTATATAGGGTACCAGGGAGGAATCAAGAGGCTTAGCTGAGTAACAAGAGCCGTTTGCTAAGAATTCCCAGCTGGGCACATGCAAGCTGGGCACTTAAGCTGAATTGTTGGGTCAAAGAGGAACAGAGCAAGCCTCCTTCTCCACCACCTCTATCCTCACCTTTCAAGCCTTTCTATTAAATTAATGGGACACGTTGGTCAAGGATATATTCTTGACTAATTCAGGTCTTCCACTCTGCATTGAGTGATATTTTGTCATAATGGATACTTTGGGGAGGTACCTAACATCTCCCCAGTTTCTCTTGAAACTGTCCTTCCCCCAAGCACAGGGTGGGCTCAGGATACTTGTACTATGTGACCCAGACCCCTGGTCAGGGATGGAGATGTGGCCCAAGTGGGTCAGTTTCTCCCCTAAGAACTGGGAGCAAAGAAAGTCAAAAGTCAGTGGGGGCGAGCAGTAGGGGGTTGCGCACAGGTTGTTCAGTGGTAGAATTCTCACCTGCCATGCAGGAGACCCGGGCTCAATTCCCAAGCACATGCGTTCCAAAAAAATAAAAATAAACAACAACAACAACAAAATATTCCACAAGTGGTGCCACAATATTAGGATATTCACATGGAAAAGAATGAAATGTGACTCCCGTCGCACAGCATACCAAGAAAAAAAGTTAATGGGGTGGTCACTTTCCACCGCCATGTAGGATGAAGGGCAGAGGAAGCTGGTCTGCAGAGAGGGAAGGAGGAAAGAGAAGAGAACAGACTCCGAGGGGAGCACAGGTAGGCCCAGAGACAAAGCCCTGGAGGGCAACTCCTGGTTCAGGGCCTCCTAGAGGCCAAACACCTCCTGTTCTTGGATTCCAGGAATTCTTGAAGGGTCTCTTCATTATTCACCTTTCCAGGATGCTCCATGGCCAGCTTCCATGTGGTCTTTTTCTCTACTTTCGGCTGACACACCCCCCACTGAGTTACTTCCTTGAGCCATAAAACAAAGGCAGAGGCATCTTCTGTATGAGACCTCTGCCAAGGAGGAAGGACCGCTGGGAGGAAGGAGCACGGACACCGGACACCACTGCTGGCCCTTCCCTAATAACCCTAACAGAATTTAGGTCATGGCTCAGCTTCAAAATCCATGAGAGAGTGTCCTCCTTGAGAGCCTGAACAAATTCATTTCCTTAGGGCTGGAGGAAGGCAGGAAATTCAGGTATAAAGCATGGCGGGGGTGGGGGGTGGGGGTGGGGGTGCAGATAGGCCACACTCAAGGGAAGAGGTAACACTGGTTATTTACATCATGTTTTCCTTGGGTCAGCCCTCTATTTTTCCAGTAATGAAAACTCTCCTCTGTCTTCTACTTGTGACGACAGTAAATGTGTTACTGTCACAGTGGGACCAAATCTGTAGATCTGTAGACCTACACAGCACATTCCACAGGGTAGACATTTACAAACACTGTTAAATGAGATGTTGATTCGGATGCACATATTTTAAATTCTATTCTGCTTTTAAGCCCATTTTCTAAAGGCTCAGGAAGACTTTAGAAAGTACTGATCTACCTGGCTCCTTGAGACATACAGTAACATGGGCCACACAAGAATGATTTCTGCCTCCCAGGAGTTTGTAATTTAAGAAAGGAATGATCCTGACATGAACAATATGACCCAACAAACAAGGCTAATCTGGTGGCTGGTACAGTTTTAGCATCAATCTATTCAGAGGAAACAGAGCTTGGGTCAGGCCATACTTCCGCCACCCCGCCATGTTCACCTTTTACTGGCATGTTTCTTAGTTACAATCTGACATTTATTCGTGTGATTATTGGACATACCCTTCAAATCTCAAGCTCCATGGGGAGAGGGTTGTGTCAGGTTCAGCTCCTAACTGCAGTCCAGTGTCAAGCTCATAGGAGATGCTCAATACATATTTGCAGGATAATCGAATGAATAAATGGTGAGTTGGATGGTGAATGGAGGTCAAAGCAGCACCCAGATACATGAGACAAGGCTGATTGGATCTCCAGCTTGTTTGTGATCAGTGGGGAATGTCTGAGAACAAAGGACCTCGATTTGTGGGGGGGAAGGGAAAAGTGCTTGTTTTGTGCTAGATGCTTTCCAGAGTTGGCAGTTAATGTTCATGGCAGACTTCTCTAAGGAACAAAGATAGCGGCTCATTTTACAGATCAGAAAAACCGAGTATTGGGTAGGTTAAGATTTCTCCCAATCATACCTGCTAATAAGTAGACAGGCTAAGACTCTCACCAAGTCTATCTGGCTATACATTTCATACTCTTTGTTTTTTTCTTCTTCAAATAACTCAGTAAGTTTGCCATAGATAGCTTACAAGGAGAATGGCTCAGATGGACAAAGGGACCAAGCAGGACCAAGGTGTCAGGGTAGTGAAAGGAGCCAGAGTTAAAAAACACTTGGAATCATCTGGGTAGTGCCGAGGACCAGTAGATTCTTTTTCCCAAGGATCCCAGGGACCCCACCATGAAATCCAGGTAAAGAATTTTGCAGAGCACAGAATCCAGGCTCTTCTAAGAAGAACACCTGATATAAAGTTGCACAAGTTAAGTGAAGCTTTTGTCAGCCTCACATGAATATAGAAAATAAACTAAATACAATGGCTGGAGCCAAAAAAGAATTGAGTGCCAGAAGGCAGACCAGCCATTCTGAATCTATATTCTGCTACTGCAGACAGGGTTCTAGAATGGAAACCTGATGGCATGTCACCCATTGCTTTCCTTCAGCACCTCCCCATCTCCTGCTTGAAATTCAATAGTTCCTCCTGGGCAAATTGACAAAAGGTGAAGTCTTGAAG
>PVIY010018785.1:0-46933 GCA_004026745.1 Myrmecophaga tridactyla | reverse complement strand
GATAAATGAAAGCAAGGGGTAAGGGGTATGGTAGGTATAATCTTTTTTTTCTCTATTATCATTTTATTCCTTTTTCTGATGTCTTTTTATTTCTTTTTCTAAATCGATGCAAATGTTCTAAGAAATGATGAATATGCAACTATGTGATAATATTAAGAATTACTGATTGTATATGTAGAATGGAATGATATTTTAATGTTCTTTTGTTAAATTTTTTAATTAATAAAAAAGTTTATTAAAAAATGTGCTTTTATTTACTAGCTGTGAAACTTTTGATAACTTTCAAATATCTCTGAGCCTAAGTTTCTTCATTTATAAAACAGGAAAATTAAGCAATCTAATAGGATTGTAATGAAAAATGATTCTACTATGTGAAAGCAGTTGTCATTTTAGGTACCTAACTATTGTTAGTTGTACTAAATTTTAGTTGGTGTCCAATACTATTGGTTGCCTTCCCAACAGCTATTTCCCTCTTCATTTTCCTTTTTGTAAAGCTCAGATCCCATGAAGAGCTTAAATATTTCTGATACTTCTTTTTCAGTTTCCTTGATAGCTAAGAGATAGCATATATAATCCTATACTGTTCTAAAGTATTCATCGGGAAATCTGCTGAGGTGCTTCTGGGGTTTTTATTCTTGATCAAAGAGAGACGATAAGAAAAAACCTTTCTTCTCACCTTAAATTTAGTCGTATGAGGATTTGATGTTTGGAGCTGTGGCAGCTTTTGTGACAATGAGGAGAGGAATAAAAGAAAGAAGTTTTTTCAAAGCCCAGGCATCACTGCACTACTGGTCCAACCTTGGAAAAATAATTTCTGGAAAGTTTTTGATGTGATCAAAGTGAACTTGAATTCCTAGGTTTAACCCATCTCTGGTAGAGTATTTTATTACTTGTAGCCCAAAGCACAATAACTGATAAAATTATAAAATCCTCAATAAAGTATTATAATTGATTCATTCTTCTAATCTGTTAAATTGCTCATCATTATCCACAAACAAATAGCAAATAGCTAACCTATGTAGGACATTGTAATAGATACAAGGGAAACAAATAGGTATGAGATGTGGTTTCTGCCCCAGAGAGGCTCTCTATCTGGTTGGAGAGAAAGGGCATCTATAAAAAAGGCAAATAATAATGTAATGCAACCTAAATTAGTAGTGCAAACAATCAGTACTATGGGCATTAAAGAAGGTGGGCTCACCAAGATTACTGATGATTAGTGAAAACTTTATTGAAGTCTTGGATTTGAGCTTGTTTTGAAGGGGGTTTAAAGGTATCAAGCCAGTGAGTTGGGTTCATTGTGTAGGCGATAGGATTTTTGAGCAAAGGCGAATAAATTCCTCCAGGCTTTAAAAATATTAGTTCAGTAATGTTGTACAGGTTAGGCTGGAGGGGAGAGAAGCAAAATTAGAGAAACAAGCTGCTGAGTTGATGAGTGCCTAAATATGGATAGTCACAATGGGAAAAGAAAAAAAGAGACGGCACTGTTTTTATAGTGATATGAGTAAGACCTGATAGACCATAGCTTAGCTTACAGGCGAATAACTACTGTCGTAGAAATATGAGGCATTAGGGGAATTGGTGGCATAGTTATTTTTAAGATGTACATGTTTGGAGACCTCCTTTCAACATTACATGTCTTCATGTGCAGCTCATCTTCATTCACACAGAGAAGAAGAAAAATGAAGATAATTTGAAAATATGATCTATTAGAAAAAACATTTAACTGCGGCTTGAGATTTCATTTTGGTTATTGTATCTGATGTGCCTAGCCATGGGAATTCTGAGTCTTTCAAACTAAGTAATTTTTACTTAGTCACGTTTTGAAGTCTCGTGTCTTTGGCATGCTAACCCCTGCCGAAATTTTATCAGTTTGTCCTCTACAGAATATTGGCATTACCCACTCAAGGGCACGCACTTGAGTTGGGAATAGTGTCTTTCTATTTTTCCTCCCTTATTTTGCTTTCTATATATTGGCTAGAACAGGTTAGCCATAGAACAAAGAAGCAGGAGTCAATTTTTACCCAAGACTTCCAAATCTCAATTTCAACTTAACTTGGCTGTGTAAACTGTTACAGCCCTCTGGAGACCTAGCCGTGGGCTTCTGTCAACCCCATGTGTCTTGTGACCAGGATCAGGGTCAGAATGGGCTCGATGGGCTAGCCTCATCTTGGAAGGACTCCAAGGCTACTGAGGAAATTAACAGCCCGGCGGCTCTCTCAACAGGTGGCTGGTGAAAGAGATGAATTGTGAGTGAGTGAAGGAAGCGCTGACATACCCAAAAGCATGCCCTTGAACTCTGACTATAACATTTAATTTAGAGAGGAAAAGTTCTGCACCAATATACAATACACATAAAATACACAGACTTATATACATAAATTATTACATAGTCATGAGAGATGACCCATTTTGGCTTGTGCAAATTATACTATCTCATTTGATCTAATTTTATAAAGTTATGGACTTGTGATGCTCACTCACATTTAACAGAAGGTTATTCATGGTGGATAAAATAGGCAGGTGAATCAAAGGGGAGGTTTTAAAGATTGAAAAAAAGTTTTACATATGTAAAAATATTAATTTAATTCTCACATTTCTCAGTTTCTGGGTTCTCATTTTCAAGTTTTCTTTAATGTAACATTGTTACAGCACTATTGAGCAAGGGGACATGTCTACATTAATAAGTCTATACAGATATCGCCACAAACGGAAGTCCTGGAATTTCACATGTCAAACCTTTCTTGTGTCTGACCACCTTTCCAGAAAGAAGCTTTTCTCTCTAAGTACAGCAGCAGTTCCTATGGAGGGTTGCTTTGGACTGATGATGATGTCAGTGATCATGATTCCCATGCAACTTAGAGAACTGCTACTTCAATTTCAACTATTCCTCCTTGTTCACTCTTCAGTGAAAATAGCAAGCAGCTGGTTAACCTCGTCCATAAAATAATTCCGTGCACATGAAAAGTTATTCAATCATTCTCTCAGCCATAAAAGAATCTTGGAGTGATAATGAAACCAAGTAAAAATGGATAGATATATTATCATAATACTATCATAATGATATTCACTGTTCTATTGAGCTGGAAAAAAATAAAAGCAGAAAAACCTGACTCATCTACTTTAGTTTCCTGGCAAATCAATACTGCCCCAAATCTCAGGAGGAAATCAGCTTTTCCTTCAGCATATCAATCCATAACAGAGATGCCCACAGCCTAGTCAGAACATGATCAAATCTTTTATCTGCCAGTGTTCCCACTGTATCTCATCAATATGCCATCTGTTAGAAAGTCATTATTTCTTAGCCTCAAATTTTCAGCCACGATGCTGAAAATTTGAGTGGGTTACAAAATCGAAATAACACCTTATTTTTTTCTTTCGCAAATACTTGCTGTTATTTGGGGATGGGGGTAGGGATTCCTTTGGTTCTTATTTTCACTTAAAAACAAAAAATACTATTACTTTCCCTTATAGTTCTGACTTGGAACATACCTAAAAATGTTTAAACCTTGTCATTTGATGTGTATCGGAGGCATTGTGGTTTTAACAAACAGTTTATTAAGCTTCTATATCACTCCATCAGTTTATAAACTTATGGACAGAATGAAGAGTAGGAAGTAATGATTTTTTCCCTAATTTTAGGATTGGAAGTCATTATGATTATATAATATTTTAGCCACCACCCTCCGCTCTGCTTTTAACATCATTATTGGGTCACTGTTGTTATCATAGTTGAACTTGTCCATCATGTAAGAGGACTTCTATGAAACTGTGGAGACCTTGAGGGGAAATTTGTACCTTGACAGACTTTAGGATTTGTCTTGGCTTCATGTAAGTTATCAAAGGTAAAAACATTTTAACACATATTAACATTTAATAAGAGCAGTCTCTGGTCTTTTATTCTTTTATAAAGAATAAAACCCAGCTTCCCAAAAAGAGCATGACTTAAGTTAGCGTACATGTAAGGATCTTTAAATGACCATGCAGTGTACCTATGGAATGAAATATGTTACTTTGGCATGGTACTAGAGATCAAGAACAAAAGGTCAGAACAGCCACATCTGACCTCTTAGGTATTGTCACTTAGGCTGACTTATTCACAGATAAGCAAGAGAATAAAAAGAGGGAATAAATTTAATCCCATACTTACAATGCATGGGCAACATGTCCACAATGCCAAAGTTTAAGGAAAAACTGGCTCTTATCTGAAAGACCCAAGAGAAATACAAAGGTAAGCATTTCCCAATCAAATTTGCTACCATATATATAGAGTAAATGGGATATAATATTACCCATGGCCTTTCATAATGTCACATATATTCAATCATTTTTTTTCACTTGGATGTTTTATGCAGAATTGCTCTATTTATCAAACAATCATAATATAAATCTATGTAGTTAATATTCATATTATATACTACATCATGTTGAGTTTGAAGTCATATTAAATAAACTTACATTTAGGTAGTTCTGTAGCATAAGTAACCTACTGCTGATGCCCAATACCTTTTAAACAATGGTAATAAACAAAAGGAATTAAAATTCAAGAGGAATGCTAAAATCATTTTCCAACCAAGACCACTTCCATACTTCTCACCATACTTTTCAGTCCATTTTTAACAGACATGTGCCAACATTTCTTCTACACAATTTCACCTTCAATACTGCTGAGAATCTGCCCACTAATGACCATAATGAAACATGCTTTGTGTGAGAGCCTGTTCATTTATTTTCATTCCCGTGAGTGCCTTCAGAGACCAGAGTTGCAATCACGGCTACTTACTATTTAATTCCCAGCCAAATTTATGGTCAAATTGAAAAATGGAGGCAGGCAGCCTGATGCAGGATGCTTTTGTCTGAAGTGTCCTCGTGGAATCATTATACTTGCATTAATCTTTAATCTGCAATTAAACAATCAGTTCTATGTAAAAGATAGCTGCAAACAGATCTCTTGCATGTGTCCCAGACAATATATCTTAATGGGAGGAGTGGGGGAAGGGTGAGAATAAGGTGCAATTAGGACTAAATTCGCCATGGATCCTGATTCAGTAGGAGGTTATTTATGGAACTAAAAGTTCTTCATGCAAAATACTTGTATGTATTCAGTTGTTCCTCAAATAACCTCCTTGCCTTTCAGGGTGGGGAGTCTGCAGAATCACAAACCGCAAAATGCAAGAGCAGAGCAATGGAAGAAAGCTTGTTCAAGATAAATATCTTGGCAGAAATTGCAACCTGCCTTGCATCTGCAGCTTCCCAATTAAGGGCCCTGCTTTCCAGCTTCCACAGATGCTTAATTGGAGATTGAGGCGGCCAGACAGGCATGGACCCTACAATCATTAACAGGTAGTTTGAGGACATTAGGTGCTCAGGCTTGTCAATTTTCCTTCGCTATCAGAGCTGTCAACAAGGGCCACCTTCTCGCAGGAGTGAAACACCTGGATAAGAGGAGCTTTTCATATATAAAACAAACAAAGCTCTCCGAGTAGACCAAAGGTTTTGGCGTGATCCTGAACAGTCTGAAGGGGAGGCATTACAGGCCGTTCTGCCTGGAGAAATAGATTAGACGATGACCAAACACATGAAACAAGAGTTAAGTAAAATGGGCATCTGTTTTAGATTGAAGTGGTTGTCAAATTCAGTTTTTGTAAAGGGTGGCACTTAAATATCAGTCCACTTATACTTCATCTAATAACTTAGAATAAAAAGGAGATACAAACCCACTAATTTACATTTCTAATTGTGATACTACCCCTGGTTTTCTATGCTGGTTCCTTAGCAATGCAGACAGTATAAAATGAGTGGTTTCAGTTAATTCTGCAAAGTATAGCAACAACTGTTACTAATGTAAAGTTAACTTAGTAAAGAAGAAAAGTCTCAGACATAGAAATTTTGTTGGGGCCACCCCTAAAAGACTGACTTTATTTTACAACCACATTTCTATAGGTAATTTTCATGTCGATATCTTGTTTCTGTCTTCATGCACAATGTTCTCATAATCATAATAATCTACTTCATAGGGAATGCTAAAATACTACTTTCAGGGTACTTTTGGATCTTGAAAGGCTGTCAGTCAGCAAACGGTAATCAAACATGCTTTATGTGTATATGTGGGAGCTGGTGCTGGGTGCTGAGGAGGCACCTAAAAATCTGAGACACAGCATCTCTGCCCTCAAGGAGCCAAAAATTCTCTGTCCATTAAACTAAAGGTAAAGGATCAACTGCCAAATGAATGGTAAAGACAACATATGCTCCTGGGGGACAGAAGAAGAAAACAGAGAGAAAGGAGAGGAAAGGAAATAAATAGAAAAGGTTCTCTAAGTATTGTGTACAAGACATCCAAGAAATCCATATTTCTCAGATATCTCAAATATTATAAGCATCAAGAGGAGTCATACTTTTCATCACATTATGCATGAAATAAATAAAATTGGGCCACTAAGATTACACATTCAATCTGCTCTTTTCAGGGTGGTTTAAATACAGGAGATCACAGGGACAAAATGCATTCCTATTTATAATCAAGAAATAAAAGTCATTTTTAGTCCATGAATAATGTTCTGAGAATTTCCCACAATACTATTTAAAACTGCAAAGACTCTGTTCCTCTACAGCTCTTATACCCTACCAAATAAGTACTCTAGATGAACCTAATTAAACACATGAAAGTAATAGATATTTACTGATTCCAACTACTAAAACATTAAGAGACTTCTAAGGTAATATTTAGTTGAACATCTGGTGATTTATTTTACTTTACATTATCACAGGTTACAAGATTCCAGATCTATTAGGAAAAGTAGTTATTTCCAGAATAAATAAAGGGAAATCTGTCATCTGGTTATCATTTCCCTACTATCTTCATCAGATATCATGACCATAGCAATCACTATTATCTGGATAATTCTTATTCATTCCGTCATATTTATTGAGCATCTACTATGTTAGCAAGCAACGAAAACTCAAAGGGACGAGAGAGAGCCTATAAATCACAATTAGGAAGGAGACAGAGAAACATATACAAATTATCATGATATTGTACACCTACACTCTTGAATATAAGTACATCTAATGTATAATGAAATCCCAGGTTTCTACCTCTAGTGAATATTTTCCAGTCTGGTCATAAAATCTGTCTTGAAATACATCTTGCAAACTTTCCTGTTTCAGATAGTTTTATAATTCTAGCTAGTCAGGTGCACATCTTCAGAATCATACTTCACTGCTGCACACTTTTCCTATCTAATTTCTTCCCAAATATTATTTACTCTTCCTTTGCAATATTTCTCACCTGCTTTTTTCTGTTTTGTCCTCACCAACAATGTCCTTATCCAGGCTTCAGTCACTACAGAATAAAATTATAGCTACAGTCTTTCATGTGACCTCCCATTAAGCATTTAATAATGCTTACATGTCACTTTGTTCATATAATTATCCTGCTGAAAAACTTTAGTGGTCCTCCAGTTTACAGCTATTAGCTGGAATAAGACTCCCTGTGTTTGAATCCTGGCTCCAGCATTTATAAACCGTGTGACTCTGACCAAGTTATGTAACTCCTGAGTAACCCACCTAGCTCTCAGATAAACTGAGAGTAATACTAGTAGTTAACTCACTGGCTTGTTGTGCAGTTTAAATGAATTAATTTTTATAAAGCACTTAGAACTGAGCATGTTACATAGGAAATGTTTAGTGATTGCTAAATAAAAAATAATTTAAAAATTTAGCCTTTGGTAAGGCACTTATACTCTCTGGATCACAGCTTTTCATCTGTATTCCTGGTTTGCAGGTGATTGCTAAGATTGGAGAAGTCATATGTCAAGTGGTTATTATTGTTGTAATTCACAGGTATTCAAGGCCCTCAGCTCAACAACAAGGGCTTGGCACAAATTGTTTTAATTTTTCCTCTCATCTCCCACAAAGTGAAATCTTCACTCTGTCATGTCCTCTGCATGTGCTGTCCTTTTAATTCCCCTGTTTGCACACTCTGAGAATCCTTTTATTTACTCTCACTTTCGTCTGAATTCTACCAATTGTTTGAAGCTCCACACATTCTCAGTGAAGTTTTCTCTCCACACTTTGATTCTGCCAAGGTCTCTCTCCTTAAAGTTACAACACCTGTTTTGAGCACTTTGAAAGAGCTTTATTATATATGAATAAATTGGCTGCTTGGCACTTTGGGTCTTTTCGCTGTAGCAGCATGGGCACTGGGGACAGCTCCACTGAATACAAAGGTGGACGCCAAGGTTAGATGCTGGGGTTGGGGCGGTGGTAGGAGTTCGGGGCTGGTGTGTAATCAGCAGGTCACCAGAGCCTGGCCTGCAGAGGGGAAATGCATAATTGCAGACAGGCAGCAGAAATGTGAGCCTGAACCCATGTAAAGTCTCAAGTCTCTGCAGCTTTCTGCAGTACCCACTGGCAGGGGTTACTAAAATAAGGCAGGAGCACTCAAGCGGCTCTTGGGAGGTTCAGTGAGGTTGCAGAGCCCTTTCTGAAAGCCTGGGTATCATTCCTGACCTTGTACTTCTATTGGTTTTACAGGAAGGGCCTCTGAGCCCAGCATCTGCACAGAAATTCACAGTGATTTCCTGATTTGTATCATTTACATTTACAGGTATGCATGTAATGTTCCTACAATCACATTGTAAACTCCTTCCTTTTGAATCTTGCATCTTCTCCATCACAATTTCTGACCCACTCTTTGATAAATACTTGTGACATTAGGTTGATGATAGGTTGAATCAAATAAAATGACCAATATGTGACTATTTTTGACCAACAAAAATGACTTCACATGTTTCAACTGAGTATATTTTACTTAGCTTTTTCCACGAGGCTTTACTTAATAACAAACTTTACCATCTTGGCTAATTTATAATGCTGAATAAAATAGCTCATAATATTTTTCCCATTCCTCCAGTATTAGTTATTCAGAGAGTTTTCTAAAATCAATAACCATTTTTGAAATCATTTCTGTCTTTAATAAATAGTAGTAAAGTAAATGTATACTCCATTGACTTACTGGATGCTCAGTGATGTCATGCTTACTTAGATACATTGTGAAAACTTTTATGTAAAACCTTAATACCTAAATCAACATTTGGCTGTTCCTAGTAGAAACACAGTACACAGTGACTCAGAGCAAGGGCTCTGGTATTTCACTTCCTGGGGCTCAAATCTTACTTCACTAGTAGCGATGCAATGACCATGGGCAAATTATTTATCATTCTATGCCTCAATTTCCTCACTGTTGAAATGGAAATAATAGCACTACATATCTCACAGGACTAAAAGTTAATAATCGTAAAACTCTTAAGAGTTATATCTTGTTCACAGTAAAACACTTACGAAGGCTAGCTATTAGGATCTTAGCATATAATCATGGTAAAAGGGAGCCCAGTGAACCTAGTATATTTCATTTTAAAAATACTTTTCAAGAAAATGAGTTACTTTTTAATTTTCCTGAGGATATAAAATGTGCCCTAGAAAAATACATATATATATATCCACAAAGGTGTTATCTATTTCCTTTTGTTATATTGGATCAACAAACCAGCACTGTCTGATACGAAATATTTCAAACAGAATTGGCTTACTATCTTAACATACTCAAAAATAAATTGGATAAGACAATTTGATACATTGTCCAGCAAATGCAGCCTGTCAATATCAGAGCGCCTTATTTACAAATATACTTCTTAGGCAACTCTGTTACACAGATACTTTTCTGTGACTAGCATTTTTTCTAAAACAAGTAAATAGAGTATATTATCTTTTCATGAGTTTAACGTTTACTGATTTTTTTTCTGGACACACTGACATCTCTCATTTCCCTACCCTAGCAGGCATCGTTGGCCAACATCTGAATATAGAATTGAATTTCAAACTTAGAAGATAATGACTTTTGCTTTTGGTAATTAGGTTAAAAATGTTCAGCCATAGTTGCACAACTTTGTGGATGATAATCAATTAGGAAGGTAATTTTCTTTGTGTATAAGATGCCCCACATTTATGCTGAACCCAAGTAGCAAGTCAGATAACTTTGGTTGAAAACCATTCAACTCAATAGACATTTACAATTTAAAGGACAAAGAACAAGATGGTATTTCATTTATCATTATTAATTTCATTCCTGACTTTAAATATTTTAATCCCTTGTTTCATTTCAAATTTGATAGGCTTAAAATAAGAACCATTTCTTTTTGTTCCATGATGCCTAAAAATTAATATTACATACTATGACTTTAATGACATTATCTGTATGGTGAAATAGAGGCAAAAGAAAACAAAGAAAAGATTTCTAAAACTGCCGCCTTGCTTATTTTAATAAGTAATACAGAATAACTTATTAAATGCATGGACTTTTTAATACTTGAATTGACATGTTGGTGATATCAATTGTCACCTATCAGTTACATTGAAGTTTATTAGATATACAATTAATTATGCTCAAAGGTATTTAAGGTCACAAAAATGTATTTTTAAAAGGGCAAACTGACTTCTAGAGAGAATTTTTTTAAAAGCAGCACATTCTGCATTAAATGAGCCATTATTTGCAGCATACTTTTCTCAAAGATATATGTTCATAATCATCACTCTAATAACAATACCGATTATTATGATGACAGAGTTCATCATCAATCTATTAGAATTCATCAAATGTTTATTAAATATCTACTATCTAAAAGGCAATACTCAAAAGGTGAACCAAGAGAGAAAATTTTCTTCTCTGTATGCAAAATGTTTTTTTTTTTGCTTTGGGTGAACAGGGAGGGATCATTACAAACCAATAAACCACCACCTTACTGAAAATAATATTCAAAGTGCATCATTAACTCAATTAGGAGACTTGTTAAACATATAGTTGGCATATTGGTGGAGCTAGATAATTTTATCGGCGTGTGCAAGTTCTTATCTATTTGTGCATTTTTCCTCATTTTCCAGACCTTTCAGCTTGTGTATTACCTATGGTTGAGCTGGCTGCTTATCCACCCTAAGTCCACGCTGCCCTGGAGTACGGCTAGCGCTGGACGTGCCGCCCAGCCTGCAACTGTATTGCTGGCTGCCCCCCGGTGCCCAGAGACAGTCTTGTAGCTCGTTGCTGCTGACTTCGTAGGAGCAGAAGTGATCTGTATCCTTTCTGACCTGGACTTTTAAGAAATGGATGAAGTTTTATACCATCCTTTTCCCCCTTTTGTGGGCTGGGAGCAGGGGATTCTGAAGCCACATAGGATAACAGAGACCCACAGGAGAAAGGAGCCTGGATCCTTGAATCACATGGAGGAAGATTTTCCACTGATTAAAAAAAAAAAAAAGTATTCAAATCCAGTTAATTTTCTTTCCTGCAGAAAATCTTAACCAAAATATTTAAAATTTTTCTTATTACCTCTATTACAAATTTATTGAGAACTAAGCCAAAAATCTGAAGGGAATTTGTCAATTTTCCAGCAACCTCAGCCTTATAAAGCCTGGGAAAGACCCAGAAATAGATTTTTAAGGGCCTCAAGTAGTTAAAATAAATGGACATTACAAGGTTCTAATGCCAATGACAGGGCTTTATGCAAGTGGGAATCTGTAAGACCCTAACTCTGGGTCTATTTACTCTTATTTTACAGACCAATCTATTAAGATCATTATCTGGTTTCCCAGTCTATGACACACAAGAAATAGCAGACACACTAATAGCACTAAGAAATGGAAATGGATTGATTAACATGTAGGAAAAAGCAGAAACGATGACAAAAATAGAAATTTTCAAAAACTATGACAGTCATAGTAGAGCGAAGAGAACAATATAAATAGCTATATTTAAGTTAACTCTATGTTTTTTTTTCACTTACATCAAACTTGGAATTTAGACTGTAACCATGAACATATGGAGTAAGAAGCATATAGAGTCAGCGATTGCCAGCAACTTAACTTGAAATTTTTTGTTTGTACAGATTTGGTTTATCAATTTACCCGGTCCTGTCACTAACAATAGTATTCCTTTTTAAATTTCTTAACTATTCGTAACATAACATTTCTTATGTTATTCTTTAACATCCTTTTGCAAAGACATGACTCTTTAGGTGCCTATTGAGGCTTAGAAGAAAAATAAGTTCTCTAAACACTGCCTCTAATTCTGAAGAGCAAGCATTTCGTAACCTATCATCCCATTGTTATAATATTCAGGAAACATAGCACCACAAATAATCAAGGAAATGATGGCTATGACTAAAAGAAAGGTCAGATGATTTGAGTAAGAATTAAAAGTTGAAGACCAAAAAAAAAAAATAATAATAATAAAGGGGAGCAAAAAAGAGGTTACTAGTCATTTGTGATGGAAATAATTCTGATTATTTCTAAAAGTTCCCTGTAGATAAGAAGAGATTTGGAGAACATTTAATTTCTATGCAATGCATTTATGCAAAGATTAAAATTTTTTTTTCTAAAAAGCATGTTACATTTGTGGGAGAAAACTTATAAAGTTAAAAAAATTTAATCATGGCTCCTCTAACTCAAAAAGAAGAGGCAGGCAGAAAATTCACTTTGGAAAGTGTGTCCATTATTTAAGTATATATATTTGCAGTGGATGAGTGGGAACAAGAGAGCATTTTTGGTAAGGAAACTGATACTTCAGTCTTTCTGGTGGTTTACTTTTGGTTGACACTTCAGATTAAAAAAAAATCTATCTTTGATGTTAGGTGAGTTCATTTTTCAACTCATTGTTCTTGGGCTTGGAATTCAGAGGGCAACAAAATTCTGGGATCTTTTAGAGGGAAAATGATCCTTTATTTCTATCAGTTAAAAAGAGTTTCCTTCCAATGCCCATTTAAACAGATGGAAGATTTTCTCAAACATTTTCTTTTGTCCTCAATCAAAATGATAGAGAAATAAGTTCGGAGGTCTTTCTAAGTATTCACTGACATTTTGAGTTTCTACTTTTCAGGGATCAGTTGCATAGTCTCTGAAATTGTCCCTTTCTTCTTTGTGCTTGCACGATACTTTGTACATACCTTAATTACAGTACTGCTCATGTTGCATTGTAAATATTTATATGCTGTTTCATCTTCTAGTAGAGGAGGAATGTAAGACCATGAAGTTCTTTTTGATTATCTCTGTTTTTACGTCAATGAGACACAATACCTGGCACCTAGTAAGTGTTCAGTGTTTGTTGAGTGAATGTAAGAATACCCAAAGTTACAGGAGATACGCACTACTTATATAATTTTAATGGGAAAAGAGTCTTTCAGTCAGAAGAGCATAGGAACTAGCCTAATTACCAATACAGAAGAGGAACACACTATGATTAAGAATGATATATGGAATAAGTGATTTCCCTCTTTATATTAGCTTTTTCTTGGCCAGAAAGTGCTGCTTTTCCTGGGGCTTTCTGCCTTATGGGTTGGGAGTCACCAGTTATTACCAGGCACTAGATAAAAAATAGGGGTGAAGTTAGAGCCGGTGGCTGGCTGCAGGCCACAGTTTTATATTTCTGGTTTGTGGAAAGGTAAGAGTGGATAAATTCAACCTGCAAATCATTGCTGTGTTCTGGGCAAATGGCTAAACCGTATCATAGTGACAAATATATCCAATTGCTTCCTATGAAAGAGGTTAAAACCCAGAAGTTCCCTTCACCCCTTCACATTCAACTCCTACACTCAAAATCTCTTTTCATTTTGTTCTATTGAGTAGGAAAAGAATAAAGTGAGGTGAAATAGCATTTCTGTAGTATCAAGGTAAACAGCTCAACTGAGAATCATTTCTTTACACCTTTGTATAAAGGACACATGCCATATTAATTTCAACCATATTGCTTTTATTTTTTAAGATAATGCACTATTATTACAAATATTTTCACTCAAAACCAAAAAAGACTCATTAGGCTGTGAGGCCAATAACATTAAAAAAATTTTCTGGAACAATGTTTTCTAGACTGGTATGAAACTCCCATCCAACAAACGTTAATCCTGTCAACTGTTGCCCTTATACGTCACTGAGAGATACAAATAATATTTGTGGTTAGGTATGCCACTCTCCCTCCAGGAGCAAAGCTATTTTGTGCTGTAATGCAAATGACAGCATTCATCAAAGGAGCTTTGTTAGTTATTCATTGTGTTCCTTATCATTCCTTTCCCAAACCCTGGCAATTCTGCAGCAAGCACAGAGGTGCGTCAACAGCAGCATCAGCCACTGTCAAAGGTACCCTTATCAGGCAAAGCAGGGTGCACTCGGAATGACCTGCCAAGTTGCTGCATCCTCTTGTCTTCCTCCTCCTTTGTGCATAGTGGGATTCTTGGCCCTTGTTCTATGATCTGCTTTTCTCAACATGTATCATGGTGCAGGATCCACAAATACATCTAGAGGACAAAAAACCCACTGGAACTATAAAGGATTTGTGAAAACACTGGCCTCTTTCTTTATTTCTTCTTGTATATGAAATAGATTGCTGGCCTTCCCACATGGAGAAGCTTAGTGCTTTTTTTTTTTTTTTTTTAAGCACAAACATAATTATTCTAAGATGCCATAAGACTCAGAGAAGCCTGGTAGGAGTGGAAAGAAAGCAAGCCCAAAAGGGATATTGACAAGTTGAGAAAAGGCCATCTAATGTCTCCAGCTCAGGCGAGCACAGGGGACTTTTTTTCATTACATCGAACACAGCTTAACTGAGTTCAACATACCCGTCTCCATCCTCTGGGGGCAGGTTCTCTTTTAGGACGGGCACTAGAGATTAATCCATCTGTAATTTCTCCTGCTTTTCTAACTGTCAGGGGATATGTGTTGGAGATAATGGTGGCATTAATGCCTAACCTAGGTGTAGAAATTGCCTTAATATAACAGGGATCATCAGGAGCACACCAGTAATTGCCCCTGAGTGATAGCCCTTAAAGTAAATGGCAATATAGGAAGGCCCATATCCAGCAGTCTTTAATGAAGTTTGGGGCTCTTCTGATGAGATTCTCAACACAATAGGCAGAGAATCCAGGCAGTCTCATGAGTTTTAACCTCTAGCCTAGATTTAATATGGCCTTATTAAGGATCCTGGCCAGGTTCATTCTGGCATGAAATGCAATAAAACAAGGCACAGAATGTGCTGTAATTAAGGCAGTTTGGATAGTATTATCAGATACTTAATAATTAAGGATTTACTAGACAGTTGTTCTGGACAATGAGGCAAACAATACACTGGCAATGAACTGATAATGGTAATGAAACCAAGAGTATTAAAAAACAATAAAAAACAGTTGTGCATATATTTTTGGAAAATGGAGCATTATAACAAGCTATATTTAAGTTTCACTGGGCGAGATTCC
The DNA here is from genome assembly GCA_004026745.1 of Myrmecophaga tridactyla. Taxonomy (NCBI): domain Eukaryota; kingdom Metazoa; phylum Chordata; class Mammalia; order Pilosa; family Myrmecophagidae; genus Myrmecophaga; species Myrmecophaga tridactyla. Next base: position 31,643 of record PVIY010018785.1, on the reverse strand, counting down.
ATATGGAAGCATTTTGGCAGAAAATTAAAAGTCTTAAGTCAAAAGTTTTCACATCCTGTCCCCCTTCTTCACACTGAACTGAACTGCAGGCAGGGAGAGAACCAGTTAGTGCTGCAATTGTCCATATATGACCACAGATGAATTCAGTGAGGATGGAGAAGGGGAAGGGTGGAGACATGTTAAAAGAGGAAAACTGCTGGAACACAGCATCTGTAAATGTTATTGCTATATAAATTCAGCTGAAGAGAAATGAGCGTATTTGATTTCTTTTTTAAATTCACAAGCTTTTTATTTCTAACTTTTTAAACATAGTTATCTCTTCATGGCTTTTCTTGGGTCAATCGAATTTTCAGAAATATGCACACTTTCTTATGTTTATTTAGCAGAAGAGTATTTTAGAGAAAAAGACAGATAATTTTATTTATCTATTACATAGTAGTACAATTAAAAGTGATTTTTTTATTTGTTTATTGATGTGCTTGAGTATCATAATGGAAACATATCCTTCTCTTCCATATTGACACATCAAACACCATGACAGAGAGGACAAACCACGTAAATAAAAGGACATTTATAAGTTTACAGAAAGTCACACTCTTTTCTGTATCTCAGATTGCTCTTAAAGAGAAAGAATATTTCCAATTAACACTTAATTCACATGCACTCACCCTCTTAGAAGGCAAGAGACACTATAACAATCATTCACTTACTTGACAATGAAATTCAACCCAAATGGGTCTCAATACCTTTGGGTTATCATATAATGTCTTTACCATCACGTGATGTTTTTAGCTTTTCTAAGGATAATGAATGAACTTACCAGATAAGAAAATTAAAGAGGTAAGTATTTAGGTTAGTACTTGGCTATTACTACTTACAAATTCTCATATGTAAACCAGATTCCTAACTCCCAGCGACTAGAAGGCTATAGTTTAATACAAAATATTTACATCTTAATTCAGAAGTGGAAAGTAACAATATATATGAAATAAGCATAAAAAATGTCAATGATAATTTCAGAATATGTATTGTGTTTATAATTTTCTAAGTATTCTGATCCAATGTCCAGATGGCACCTCGCCAGCCACTGTTGAATGAATAAGTGACTTTACCGAAGGGCATGATAATGGAAATGTTGAGCAGGCACAGGTGGCCATTCTGTTCACTTCTGCTTGGGCACCTCTGTTTTATAGAATTCATTAACACAGGAGAGCCACATTCTATTTTTTCTGGAAACCAGTGTAGCAAAAGCCTAGAATTGGACCAATTCTCTTGGCTTTCAATCGGATTCCTGAAGAGAGCCAGTAGTATCATCTGTTGAACGTGTTTTGCCCCTGTGTTTATTCAAGACTATGCTGGCACATGATGGCTTGACTATTCTGGTTGAACAAGACTGGTGTTATGCGCTGTGGCATACAAAGCAGCCATGGTCTTCTTGGGGATGCAAATCCACCCTTCACAATGGATTCACTGTGGAAGCCAAGTGAGCCCTGGTTATCCTCTGTGCCCCAGAGACATGGTGTCTCCTCTGGGTTAGTAGAGCTCCTAGAATCTGCCATCTGTTTGACTAGATTGGAGCCTCCTGTTAGATGGAAATGGGTAATCCATAGCTCACTGAGACAAGATGTTTAACTACTGCAGGGAAAGTTTGCTGCCTTCCATCTTGTCCAAGTCTGTATCTAAATTCAGCTGCTTTCAGATGATCAATTCAACAGGAAAAGGAAATGGAAATCTACTTTGCCACCAAATGGGAGTGAGTAACCTACAATTTATGTCTAAATCTAAATGTTTCACAGTACCTTCTCTTATGTGAATTACCAAGGGAGTTACATGCTGGATATAATTTTAATGATCCCACCACATAACATTCTATTCTATTCTATAGTTCTTTACATTGGTTGTGCCTACTGTACCCTGTATTTGTTTATTTAAAGATTATTTGGTTTATGTCCACTATGAACAAGGAACTGTACTAGATATTGGGGAATAATACTAAAAGTCTAAGACAGGGCCCATTTTACAGGGAGATTATAACCTAGGAATAAAAAAAAATCTGAATAACTCATTAATACAAAGCAGAGTGTGAAGAACTCCATTGTAAGATACATATGTCCTAGGAGTAGTACAACTTAAATTCTTATAATTGAGTGCTCAGGAAATATTGCAGGGCTCAGGAAGCATATTTGAGGAGATGAAATTATTTTTGGCAGATAGCATGGGATGGGAAAAATGTAAAATAAAGTCAGATGTTGGCCAATTGTCCAGTTTGGTATCTGTGTAATTTGGAGTACTGGAAAAAATAGCACTTGAGAAAAATTTGGGTTTGGTCATAGTAACATCTTAAACACTTGCTAATCACTTTGGATTTTATAACTTTATAGGCAACTGGAAGCTACCAAAGAGTTTTGAACACGGAAAAGATGTTCCCTAAAAAAGATTGCTTAGGGATACATGTTTGGCAGTGGTGTGGCAAGGAATCATGGAGTTTGCCCATTAATGCCAGAAATGACCTTTGAGATCATGTTGTCCACCCTCACAGACCCCAAATCCTTTTACAGCCAGCCAATTGCTCTTGTCAATATCACCACTGGATTTTTGTAAGTTTTACATCATCTGAAGAGAATTAACAATTGCTAACATGTAATTGTGTCCATCATATGTTTTTTTGGTGATATATTCTCTCAAAGTGGCAAAGGAGGCACATAATTCTTGCTTCATTTGGTAACATCTGACATATTTTCTGTATTTTCTTAAAAGGTGGTTAGGAAAGATATTGGAATCCAGCCAGAGACTCACTTCCGGGGTCACTGCATGCATATCCTTAGAGACAGCCTAGGAGTTCTTCTAAAAAAAAGACTAAGTGATGACCAATTTCTTACCTGGATTGCTTCATTTGTTTTACTCAGGTGCAGAGATTAGCAGCATCTTGTGACTAATGATCAATGACTTCTAAGCCATGTCAATACCTTTTTAGAGTTAAAGCATAATGAAAACTTAATGAAGTCTTCCTGGTACATTAACTTCCTATGAGAAATATACATAAGAAATGCATAATCAGCAGTTGAGAGACTCCATCTGAATTTTATAGGTATTCCTGACTTAACAATTTAGTTCCACAAACACTGAATATCTATTTTGTGCAAAGCCCTATATTAAGCAACTCTGTGGGATACAAAAATGATATATGAAGTGGATATTTTCCTCAAGGACCTTTCACTATAGAAGTTAATTTCCTTGCGTTTAATCCTGAATTGATTTGAAAATTAAGTTTAAAAGGCTACAGAAATGACTAGGTAGCAGAAGAGACAGATATTATATAGTCATATAAGACTGTAATTAGTGCTATTATCAAGTGTAACCCTGGGGAGCACAACGTGAGGTTAACTTTGAATGTGAACATGAATATCATTTTAGTGAACATTTATTTAGGGGACGTGAGGTAGGTGGGAGAGGGGAGCAAATATGAAAGAGACAGATCCTGCTCTAGAGGAGAAAGACAGCCATATGCTCAGTTAAAATTCAAAGCGTCTGCAAAAAGGTCAAGGATAGAAGCATGGCAAAATTATGGATTTTTGGAGAAGCAGCCACTTGTTCTATTTAGGGCTCAGAGAAGATGTCTTGGGGCAGGTGGCATTTAAATTGGGTTTTGAAGGTGTGATCGTTTTTTAAAGCAAAGAAATAAAGGAAGAAGCATTTCTATTGTGTTCCCCAGTATTTCATATGGGTACAAATATAAATATATACAAATATAAAAAAATTATTGAGGAGACTACGCTATCATTAGGGAATATACATGGAGGTATTGTCAAGGAGCCTACTTTCTTTCTCTCTGCAGGAAAGTTGCATTCATGTGCCTCAATGATTGTTCTTGGTTTTATTTTTGTGCTTGTCATTTGTTTGTTTGGATGCCTAGTCAAATGACCAGAGGCTCTCTGAAACCAAAGGCTCAAGGCAAATGCTCCACTTTATAATACAGAGAAACTCTGTGGAACACCATCCAGAGAACATAAAAGGTTACACAGCTATAACGGAGAAAGCCACAGAAGCAGTAGAAGAGATGCTATGTATAGGAAGGAATCACATGGGACACTTTTAAACCCCAGTGAACCCTTACAATCCACTTTGCTATCCCGAGGAGTCAGTAGTTTGAAGGTATTCTACTCATGACAGATATATCCCCATGGACCTATTCACCTAGAGTTACATATGCATTTTTTTGGAGGGGGGGGTGCATGATTTGGGAATTGAACCTGGGTCTCCTGCATGGAAGGTGAGCATTCTACCACTGAACCACCTGTGCACCCTCTATGTATGCATTTTACAGTGAGAGGTAACTCTACCCTTTTCTTTTCTACTTAAGAACGCATAGCAGAATGCAAGGCAGTAAGGATGGCGGTTATTAGGGAGGACACTTTCATTTCCTCTTTTTCTCCCCATCCATCCATCCACCCATCAATCTATTTATATATCATCCATCCATCCATCCATCCATCCATCCATCCATCCATCCATCCATCTATCTACCTATCCATCCATCCATCCATCCATCCATCCATCCATCCATCCATCCATCCATCCATTTCACCTATCTAATCCATATCTTTATCTCTATTTTTAATCTATCATCTATCAATTTATAAACCCTATGTATATTATGAAATTATTAGTAAAATATTATTGCAAAATATTTCACAATTTCTCATCACACTTTTGGATATTTAAAAAAAATTATTGACACAATTTAAGAGCCCAAACAAGTTTTTTGTACATCTTCTTGCATTACGTAAGCTCTAAGAAGCTCTACTCCAGACATATTGCTATAAAATTTTTTCTCAAAATAAAATTCAAGTGAATCTATCTGTGAACAATGTACTGTTCTCCAGATTTGCTTTGTTCAAGTTGAATAAGAAAAAAATATTTGGTTTCAGAAAATGTATTTATTAAGTTCATTTCTAGCATGTTAAAAATTATTCATTAGACATTTGAAATCAGTTAAAACGTTAATTTTTGTTCATTAAAACACTGTAATCTTTAAAGCTTGCATGTTTCATGTGCGACATTATAAAAAGTAGCAAGTTCATACTTTTACCTATTTCTAATATCTATTTAAATATCTGAAAATGAGGATATGTATTCAATCTAGGAATAAACTCTTTGTCAAAGCTGCAACTAACATATAAATAAAAAAGGACCAGTAAAAACATGTGCTAGGCAGGCTATGTTTATGATCTCCTGACAGAAAATGTATAAATAGGGAAAATTTACCACTCATTCACGAGAGCCTAATGAAGCAGAACTAAGATTTCCTGCATACTATCCGTCAGTTTGGGGACATTGGCAATTTCTCAATTTCATGCAAAATAGCACTGTTCAAGTCACATCTCCTGGAAAAAAAGGTCATTTTTTTTCTTTAGTCAAAACAATGAGACTGTAATTGTCCTAGAAGTTTTCATTTTTCTTAAATTAATGTTAATTTAATGTTTTTTTTGATACTCCTGAATGTAGGTGATACAGGGTTGTGCTGTTTTAGATCTGCAGAATCAATCTGTTCTATGCATTGTGGCACGTGAAGTACATTTAATTGATGTTTATTGCAAGGCAAAATGATTTATAGCGTCTAATAAGCATTCACAATTTAAAGCCTTGTTGTTCATAACAGCTTCCTGAAATAACGGAATCTCAGGGTGCATAAGTCTGTTCATAAAGGCTATTAAAAACACTGTATCTATTTAGCCATGGACTGTGATTCTGTTATAGACAGGATCAAGAATTCAGCACCAGCTAAATGCTTCTATAGCATTTATGGCAGTGATGGCTAATTGAAAGGTTGCAGGATGTAGGAAAGGCTTAAATACAGGCCAGATTTTAGACAAAGGCATGCTTCCAATTTCTGAATGTTCATTTATATTTTTGCAAGCTGCATTACTGTGTTGGCCAAAAGAGGCATATGGAATTTCAACTACTCTCTAAACTGCACATTTTTTAACTTGTGCATGAAAACACATTTTAAAATTTGTTACATCAGCCTGAATAGTTTGTCAGGTCTCAATACTCCCCTTAAGCACTTTCTCAAGTTATTTTGAAATAATCGTGCAAAAGGTCAAGTTAAAGCTCCTATATATACTTAATTAAAAATAAAAGGAATAAATACAAACACATACCTTCCCTTATACCTGGAGTGTACTGTGATTTTGGATAATGAGATACTTAGCACAAATGACTGAGTTGAGCTGTTAGCATTTGTTTGAATTTCTGGAACCCACTATTCTACAGACCCCTTGAACTCAGCTCTCAAACCTAATTCCTAATCAAAAGACCTGTTATTTTGCTCCCCCATGCTTCCTATCTCAGACAACACACTCCTTCCAACTGCTCCAATTTGAAACATCAGAAACTTCTTTGACTCCTTTCTTTGAAATCAGTGATCCAGCCATGATGCTGTGACTTGGCTCCCTCTCACAGCCACGCTTTCCAAGCCATCTTCGTGCTCTGTCCTCATTTCTTATTGCCCAGATATTGGGATTTTCAATTACTCTCAAAATCTCTTACCATACAATGCGACCCTTACAAGTCCCACGGTGGGAGTCTCAGGGGCCACCTAGGGACAGACAGTGCTCAGCCCCCCTTTCTCAACTCCCCAGATCCAGCCTGGCAACTCTGTTTTATATATTGAGGCTCCTCATTTCATCTGAAAAAAAAAAAGTTTTGAAAATTCCCTGCCCTACCTTGCTACTACTAGTAATCTAACCTACTTTTAAACATCGATCTGATATTGCCACACCTCACTCAAAAACATCTGAAGGTTTCTAATCACTTATGAAAGAAAACTCACTCTCTTAAGCTTGGCCCTCAAAACCTTATACAGCCTGCTCTTGTCCTATTTTTCGGTCATTATCTTTCATTCATTCCTCTTACCTCTCCCAAAATCTCTTGTATTCCTCTACACCAGATTAACATGCTCTAGATTCCCCAGATTCTGACCCTTTGCTTTATGCCCAGATGCCACATTTCAATCTGCTCTGATAAATGTTCAAGGAACAGCTTGGATTACATATTTCTCATGAAGTGTGTGTGTGTGTGTGTGTGTGTCCTTCTTTGTAAAAGTTCCTCTCACTTCCCTGGTCACCAGTTGCATTTGGTCTCAATACGAGGACTTATCCTAAAACGTTTAAGCCCCTGTATGCTCCTATCTCATTAAACTGTGAATCCCCAACTGTAGCAGCACAATGTGTTGCAACAGAATGTACTTAGGAAAGCTGTGTTGAATTTAATTGGATGGTCACTATCATCCACTGGGTTAGTATACTATTTATATTACCAAAAAGCCACTAATGCTTTTCAATTATTTACAAGGGCTACAAATTAAACTTGCAAATTACATGTTGTTAATTTAATTTAAGTGCCCATTTCTAAAGCCATGTTTCTGACATTGGTACAACAAAAATAAATGTTGATGGAAAAGGTCTTGGTTCTTTTGAGATTTTAGATAAAACTATATGACTCCAATGCGTACAATAACTCTGTCACAGTCATTTTAGCTTACTATAGCTAAAAAGGCAGGGGGCAGATTACCTATCGCTTCATGGTGTGAAAATTTATTTGTTATTAGGTTTGAGGAATTTAAATATTTATTTTATTATTCTCTGGAAAACCTGAAAAATAAAATAGCTTTTAAAATCCAAGAAACTCTTCATACTGTCCATCACACTTGTATTCATTTTAAAAAGCATCCACTAAAATATTCAACCTCCCCATTTGGAGAACTCTTGATATTCTCACAAGCAGTGGAGACAACCAATTCAAAAGGCTGAACTCTTAATCTTGGGGTTTGCCCCTAGGAAACCTATTCTTGCAAAGGATAAATTAAGCTTACTTATAATTATGCCTAAGAGTCACCCCCAATAAAGCTCTTTTGTTGCTCAAATGTGGCCTCCCTCTCTAAACCAAGTCATCAGTTGAACTCACTGCCTTGCCTTTCACATGGGACATGAATCCCAGGGGTGTAAATCTCCCTGGCAACATGGGACAGAACTCCCAGAATAAGCCGGGACCTGACTTCATGGGATTGAGAAAGCCTTCTTGACCAAAAGGGGAAAGAGAGAAATGAGACAAAATAAAGTTTCAGTGGCTGAGAGATTTCAAATACTAATGGCCAATGAGAGGGAGGGGTCAAGGATATGAGATTTATGAGGTTTTCTTTTTCTTTTTTTTTCTGGAGTGATGCAAATGTTCTAAAAATAATCACGATATGAATATTCAGCTATGTGATGATATTGTAAGCCACTGATTGTACACCATGTATGGACTGTATGTGTGTGAAGATTAGTTAACAAAAATATTTTTAAAAAAACATTAAAAAAACCCAACAATAACGAATAGCAGAAACACAGCTGCAAAGAACACAACTATTAGAATTATCAGACACAATAAAGTAACTATGTTTAATATATTTTGAGAAATAAAATGATCTTTTCCCTTTGGAAAAAAAGGCATCCACTAGCAAAATATATTTGAGAAAAATGTAGCTAGTACTTTTTTTTTTTTTTTTGGGTGCATGGTCTGGGAATCGAACCCAGGTCTCCTGCATGAAAGGCAGGCATTCTAACCACTGAACTACCCATGCACTCCAAACCTGTACTTTTGAGATGAGCTATTTTTTCTAAACAATTTATATTTTCAATTGTGCAACTTGTGCTTAAGTTAAACTTTCATGGAGGATGCAGTGTAATTCAATAGCAATAGTAATTCTATCATATTCAAATTAATCAGCTTGCACACTTATTGGAAGGGCCATACTCTGCCTAGCAGTGGGCTAAGTGTCATAGGAACAATAATGAATTAAAAGATAGAGGAAAATATTTTCACATGTGAATAATTAGACAAGGATCCAATAAAGCATATGAGATAATCTATAGTATAATCAGATGCCAAAGGGGTTAGCATGTGTCTTCAAGGAGAAGGCTTGTGTGTATTCAAGGAAAACTCTCCTCCTCTAGGAATTTCTCTTTCGGGTATAGGCACCACCCTTTGCCCTCATAATTGGTCTGGAAACATAAGCATCATGTTTGACTCTGCTTTCTTCTTTGGTGCTCACGTTCAATCAGTGTCAAGAAGTAATAATTCTTAACTTTTTCTTTAAAATTTCTCTTGTCAACCCTTTTTAAAATTTTTTTTAAATTTATTTTTTATTTTTTGCTAACCCCTTTTTATCTTGAGTCCCACTGTCACACTGTTTGAGTTCTATGCCCCCTCAATTCTGCAATAACTTCCTAAGCGGCCTCTCAAATTTACTTGCATTCCTCTATGACCAGGCTACCCAGCCTGTTCACAAGATTTAGAAACTGCCCACAGTCTAGCTAATGAAGTTCAAACACCCATCATGAGGTTCAAAAACCCCGCCATGAGATGCATCAATTCATTCAATCATTCAACATTTGTTTCCAACTCTTATCACATGCCAGGCAATATTCTAGGCACTGCAGATATTATTTTATTGAAGTATTTATTAATATGGAAAGAACCCAGAAATTGGGTCACATACTGGTTGTGTGATCTTGGGTAACTTCCTCACCTCTCTGATTGGTTTCCTTTTTTACAGAATGGGAAGCCAATCCTGTCTACCCTACCCTACCTAAAAATAAGTAGGGTACTGGCAATATTTTGCAATTTCTAAAGCAATAAATAACTATCAGTTCCCATTAAAATTTTTGGAGTTTTCCTGGAAAGAAATACAGTCAACTAACATACAGAAGATAAAAACTGCTCACAACCAAGGTCATTGTAGAAGGTTTTTGAGATCCAGTGAGTTGGGTGTTAAAGAGTGAGTAGGAAGTCAAGAGATGGGAGAATTTCAGCTAAAAATAATAAGCAAAAAGACACTGAACAACAGTGAGCTCCAAACCTAGAAGTTAGCTTGACCGATAGAATGGTAGAACTGGATTTTATCCTGCAGGAAATTGGGAGTCTTTCACTAAAGTCTAAGTCTTTTGAGCAAAGAAGCTAGTAGGACAATGTTCTGGCAGCACGGTGGAAGATGCCTTGAAGCTTAGAGACCAGAAGCATAGAGGTAAGTTAGGAATGGAGAGAAAATGTGGGTTCAAAAATTCCAGGAATGTGGAAGTAAAGGAAATGAGGGACTGAAGTGAAAGAAATATTGTGGAGGAGGAAACTGAAAATTTGGTAACTTGGATGTGGCGGTTGTGGGGACAGGGTGAAAGACACAGAGGAGTGGAAGATGATTCACTACTCAGAGGTTTCAGTGAGTAAGTACCTTGTGATAACTTTATGTGGAAAATGAGAAAACAACCAAATTTCTATTCAAAGGAGATGGGCCTAATATTGAATGGTGAGTCTGAATTGCAAATATCCTCGGGGAGGGCGGGCCACGGTGGCTCAGCAGGTAAGAATGCTTACCTGCCATGCCCGAGGACCCGGGTTCGATTCCCAGTGCCTGCCCATGTTAAAAAAAAAAAAATATCCTCGGGGAGATGGAACATATATGAACTAATACATAATAAAAAGTATTTTTAGAGCCAAAATGCACTAAGGGCTTTGAAGAAATAGCATTTCACAAGTAGTTCTCATATTAATGTATATGATTTACAGGGGAGAATCCTAGGATTGGGGAATAGTTTCAAGAGAGGTTCATTACAAAACTCTATCTAAGAATACCGTTATTAATATTATTATTTTATTTATTTTTCCTGCTACTGTTGAAAGGGAAACTGATTTTCTCAGAATGCCTGGTTGATCATTTTTTTTGACATCTAGAAATGCAACTCTTCTATATTTGGCTAAAATGAATTTATTCTTTATTCCCACTGCTGGGGTACAATGACTTAGATTTCAGTGTTTCAAGATCTGTTAGTTATTAAATGCTGAGACTGTCATCTTGTGAAATTTTAGTGCCAAGAATATTTACTGAACATACTTATCTAAGGGGTTCTTTTAGTTCTAGTTTCTAAGCCTTCTCTTTGTAGGCTTACACATGTGATATTTATTTTGTTATGCCTGTTTTCTGAAATAATATTTTATTTCCATTCTTAAACAAAACACCCCCCCAAAAATCTATAAAGAGATTTTAAACATATTAGCATAAAATAAGAATAGACTGCGTTAAGACATTTCTATAGTACTGCATATGATTTCTTAAGAATTTCTAGATGTGTTATACCATACTGAAGCCACTAGCCATGTGTGGCTATTGAAATTTAAATTAAATTAATTTAATAAAATTAGAAATTCAGTTCTTCAGTTACAGTAGCCTCATGTCAACTTTTCAGAGCCATATGTGGTTCATGACTACTGTACTCAACAGCAAAGATAGAGAATATTTCCATTATCATAGACATTTCTATTAGATAGTGCTGGTCTAGGCGAGTTTTTATATAAACGAAAGTGCTGACTATATGCTGATAAGTTCTGTTTGCCCCACAGTTGGTCCAAATATTTGTATAGCACATGATCATTGATGTTACTGAAAAATGTGGATCAACTAGGCCACAGGCAATTTGACAGCTCTTCACAGATTTAGTCCTTTGGTCAAAGTCCCAGAATTGCTCCTGCCATACTTATGGCCAAAGTTAATGCAGAATAATGTTTTTTAACTTTCTTGTTTTCCTCAAAAGACCATATTTCATGGCACTCAAATTAGTTCATAACATGCTGAACAAATTCCTTCAAGGGAATTCACTCCAAAATAATTTCTAATTTATTTCATAGTATTTGGTCAATTTTATTTCATCTTGGATTTCTCCTATCAAGTCTTTTGTTAAAAAAAAAAAGAACAAAAAAATCTTTTGAAAATGTAATGGTCTCATATCTCTGGAGAGACCCATCCATAGTGTTAGATTCCTCTAATTCAAACTACAGGGGCATTAGGAGAGACAAGATGTAGAAACCAAAGCTTGTTCACTGCCAGTGGGCAGGGTTTTTTTTTTTTTCCTTAACATATGAGATAATGTAATTAAATGAATGTTTTGTGGGCAGTACAGAAATACTTTGTTGTTCTGCAATTTGTGGAATGCAAAGAAAATATTCAACAGATCCAAGAAAAATCTAGGAAGATTGGGCCTTTCAAAATCACTATAACTTTGGCTTCAGTTTAAAATAACAGTTCATTTAATAATCAGCTATCATAAAACATAAAATGGGCCATTATGATAACTCATCAAAAGAACAAAAAATCAGAGATGATGTCCGATTTAATTGGTTCTAGGACTGAAAAATCATCAAAATAACTCCAAACTATAAACATTAAATTTATCTTATAAAGATCAAATATTTCAAAAGGAGATTGAAATTTAAAGCATGCTGAATAATATTGCCTTATAAAAAGGAGACTCTGTTTAGTAAACCTTGCTAATTAAAGCACTTAATAAATGGGGGAAAACCTACCACTCTAAATCTTTTGCTAGTACTTGAGAATTCTCATTTGCTCTTTCAGAGAAATAATCAATTGAAGGGCACATTTTTCTTCTCTTTGTTCTTTCCCATCAATTTTAATGGGTACAGAACATCAGTCACACAAAATGTAATGGGACAAGAAGATGGATGAGTACATTTGGAGCCACTAGTCACAGGACAGAAAACATCCTGATGAGGCTACTTTGGCAGTGCAGAGATCAACAATATGGCCTGGGAAATATTTAGTAAGTGAAACTACGTTGCTATAATGATTTGGTATTAGCACTCAGCAAAATCAATCTCCAGACACAATTTATCACATTTTCACAAGTCAGACTTTCCAAGTCACATTCTCAAAATATGCTCCAGTGACACTCCTAATTCAAGAAAATGATTTAAACTAGCTACAAAGTGGATAAAGAGAAGTACCACCTTACCTTATGGAATTTGATCTTGTTTCACAAGTGATTAAAATTCCTTTGGAGGGAAAATTTTATTATAGCCTAGAAATTATGTCCACATAGTTCAAGATGAATTGGTGTATGCAGCAGATGCTTGCTGCCCACTGACATCCCACCTTCGGGACCAAGGCACTCCTTCCTCCAGCTGCTGCAGGCATTGGTTGCTGCAGACTCACAGACTTTTCCACTCCGGAAACTAATTAGCAAAAAGGTGTTGCCTTGTCCAAAGCTCCACCTACTCCTCAGGTGCAACCAGATCCAAAGAGGGGACAGTGCAGGGGTACAAAGGTATGTCTTCTTTGCCTTACTTGGTCATAGCTCTAAATGGCTGTCCTAACTTCAGGGCTCCCCCTGAAGATGAGCTGAGGCCTCTGTTGTGAATGCATTGCAATTCTACTTTCTGCTCTGCACAATCCTACAGCCTTCACCACCACAGAGGTGTTCCTGGGAGCACTCTCCAACAAGCTTCCACATGCAAATCAGTTTCAGAACCTCTTTCCAGGATCACTTAACCTAAGACAGTATATAAAATAAAAGCCCTGTTTTACTCTGTGCAAGATAATTTAAATATTTGGCTAAATGCAAGCCTAGTTCATGATTGGTTACTTACGAATTAGCTTATATTTAGTAATATACTATTACTATGTTAGGACTTGCAAAGACAAGATGGTTGCTTTCTGGCTTTTAAAAAAATTTTAACTGTAGCTGTAGACTTGAGATCTCTGAAAATCAGACTCATATAAAGAAAAAAAAATTTTAAGCCATATCATGTTTAATAGTTTAAGTTGGTAGTTTGATTCTAGTGGGCCTCTATATCCCTATGCAATCCAGTAACTAATTATTAAAGTGTATCAACACATTCATGGCCTAGGGTACCATTTGCTAAGCAGGATCATTTCCTTTCTGAGCGATTCAAGGCAACATGATGCATTATATGACCATGCATTGCTTCATCTAATGAATACCATGATTATAATAATAAAATTTAATAGTTGTTTCCCTCAGGTCTTTTCCACTTCTACCTTCTTAACCATTTAGCCATTTTTAGGACATTCTGAAATCAATAGCTCATTATAAGATAGTAAAAAGTGAAACTAAACATATTTGAAAAATATCAACAAAAGATTCTACATCTCAAATTAATGTGTTTTTTCCTCTCTCAGGATTTTCTGTGATGTGTGAAGCATAGATACTATTGTTCAGAAAGCTGTGAAAGCTTCAAAACCATCACAGCAAACTTCAAAGAAAGGTGCCATTTAAAAAAAATTATCTTCTGGCTGTTGTGGAAGATGAGAACCAGGCATTTGCAGTAGAAGGAAGAAGAGGAAAGCACTCTGTAGCAGTCATTAGTGCACTGATAATATGATAATATTGTTACTGGGTATCTCAGTTGAAACCTTCATGAGACATGCTGGTCACGTCCATCAGTCAGAGATGAGTGTCAGTTACTCAGCCAGAAAATAGTAACTCATCAGGAAGACCATTTCATGACTGTGATCTTAGGAAGAAATTGGATGGGGGTGGGATGTTATGTACACCATTTGTTTTAAGTTTTTTCATACTTTTTTTTTTTTAATTTGCATATGGGCAGGAGGCACCAGGGATCGAACTCCAGACCTCCAGCATGGCAGGTCAGAGCTCTGCCTGCTGAGCCAGGGCAGCCGCCCGTTGAGCCACGGCAGCCGCCCACTTTTTTGTTTTTACCAGTTATAAAACCACTTTTAGTTTTCCTGAAATCTAGGACTTAGATACTTTGCTTTCAAGATATCAGAATGGCAATATAGAAGATTTACAAGGGAATATTTCCTGGAAAGGCCCTGACCAAGATGGTGGAGTAAGATGCTTCAGGGTTCCATTCCCCACAGAAGCTTTGAAAAACTAGTAAGAGCTAGCAGAAACATCTTTCTCAAAGCTCTGGAAAAGTGGTAAAGAACTGCAGTAAGAGGATAAGCCACCGAATCAAGAAAAAGGCTACTTAAAAGTGGCAGGATTGCATAGCTCAGTGTAGAGCTGGCCTGTACTCCCAGTGCAAAGCTCTGGCCTTGACTCCAGAGAGAGCAGAGTAACCCTCATGCACATACTGAGAACAAGTATGTCTGACCCATTCTGTCTGGGGTGGCCTGAGGGACTCATGGTCCCAGAACTTGCCCTGTGGGTATACGGTAGCTCATAGGGTTCTCCTTCACAATGCTGTGGGAAGGTAGTTAAGAGGCTGTCTAAGAAAAGGGATATACTGCAATGCCTGGGATGGTGAAGAAACTGTTTCCCAGGGAAGAGGGGGCATTTGTATCTGTATAAATGTGGGAATTCCTGGGGCCACATGCACATGCCCAAGACAAGTTGCATGCAGAGAAAGCATCAGGGAGACCCTATGCTTTGGCAGCAATCTATTCTCTAAACTCTTTGCATGGATAAGCTTCAAAGGAGAGCACTTACATAGTGTTCTGTCTGCAAAGACTGGAAAAAGTGCTTTCCTTTTATCCTGCCTTTACTGTTAGCTCATGGCATTCAAGGACAGCTCTGTCAAACACTAGTTGGATACCAGCTTAAGGAAAAGATGCCCAGAGACTAAATTCCAATAATAACACCTTAAAATATCAAAATGTCCAGGCTTCAACAGTAGGCTACAAAACACACAGAGAAACAGAAAGCAGGTGTCTAGGCAAAGGAGAAGATTAAACATTAGAAACCACTGATGAGGAGGATCTGACCTGGGACATGCCAGAGAACAACTTTAAAAAATAGTTCTAAATATGCTCAAAGAACTAAAGAAAATCATAGACAAAGAACTAAAGGAAATCAGAGATACAATAGCTAAACACAAAGAGAGTATCAATGGAAAGATGGAAATTATGAAAAGGAACCAAACAGAGCTGAAGAGTATAGTAACAGACATTTAAAATTCTCTAGAAGGGTTCAATAGCAGATTGGAACTGGCAGAAGAAAGAGTCAGTGAACTTGAAGATAAGATAACTGAAATAATCTAGTCTGAGGAGTAGAAAGAAGAAAGAATGAATAAAAGTGAACTAAGCCTGAGAATTCCAATGGGATACGATCAAGCATACCAATATACACACTGTGGGAATACCAGAAGGAGAAGAAAGAGAGAAAGGGACAGACAGAATATTCCAGGAAATAATGGCTGGAAACTTCCCAAATTTAATGGAAGGCATGAATATACACATCCAAGATGCTCAATGAACTCCAAACAGGATAAACTCAAGTAGACCAACAATGTGACATATTATAATAAAACTGTCAGTTGACAAAGATTAAGAGAGAATTCTGAAAGCTACAAGAGAGAAGCAGTGTGCTGCATACAAAGGAAGCCTCAATAAAATTGAATACCAATTTCTCATCAGAAACATGGAGGCAAGACAGCAGTAGGATGGCATATTTAAAGTGCTAAGTAAATAATTGCCAATCATGAATTCTATATCTGGGAAAATCGTCTTTCAAAAATGAGGGAGGGGGTGGGCCATGGTGGCTCAGCAGGCAGAGTTCTTGCCTGCCACGCCGGAGACCTGGGTTTACTTCCTGGTGCCTGCCCATGTGAAAGAAAAAAGGGAGAGATGAATACTTTCCCAGATAAGCAAAAGCTGAGGGAGTTTATCATGATTAAACCAGTCCTGCAAGAGATGCTAGGAAGTTTTTCAGGTTGAAAGGAAAGGACACTAGACAATAGATAGAAGCCACATGAAGAAATCAGAATCTCCATTAAGGGTAATGACACAGATAAATATGAATGCTGGTTCTATTGTATTTTTGATTCGCAACTCTGCTTTTTACTTCCTACAGGATCTAAAAGGCAAATGCATAAAATGCAATCATAAATCATTGGTTTGGGACTCCTAATGTACAAACATGTAATTTGTGACAAGAACTACATAAAGGTAAGGGGACACAGGGGAAGAGGAGCAAAGTTTGTGTATATTTTTGAAGTTAAGTTGATTATCTAAATGGGATATTATAGATTTGAGAAATGAGAGTGTTACAGATTTAGGACGTCAAATTTAAGCCCCCATGATACCTACAAAGAAACTCTCAGATAAGATGCAAGCTTATAAAGACAGAAATTAGATTCAGGTTGCTAGGTTAGGAGGTAGGGGCAAAGGGTGTAAAGCTTCTGTTTGGAGAGAGGGGGAAGTTTTGGGGAGAGGAGAAAGTAGTGGAAGGTACTAAGGTTCCTAGATTGTAAACATGATTAATTCCACTGAATGGTATGCTTGGGAGTGGCTGAGATGGGAAAGCTTGTGCTGAATATATGTCCCCCCCCCCAGACACACACACAAAGCAATTAAGGGGACGATGATAATAAATGCACTATGTGATCCTAGATGTGATCTATAATAGTGGAAAATAGGCCCCAAAAGACACTTCTGGGACATAGAAAAAAATTAGAATATAGTCTAACTCTAAATTAGAATATAGTCGAAAATACATATGATATATAAGCTATGTATTAGTGTTAAATTACTTGAACTTGATAACTGCCCTCTTGAGCTAGTTACATAAGCAAATTTCCTTGTTCTTAGGAAATGTACTGGCAACATTAAATATTCAAGGAGCATGATGTATACGGCCTACATTCAAGTCATCAGAAATGGAGTGATAGACAGACAGATGGAGAGATATAAAGATGGACTGATAGACTGACAGAATGATATGGTTAATGTAGCACATATTAAAATCGGTGGATCTGGGCCTCTAGGGGGATAGAGATATACTGGAGTTTTCTGTTTTCTGTATGGGGCTTGCATTATTTTTGTAATTGTCTTATAAGTTTGAAAGTATTTAACATAAAAAGTTAAAAAAAGGATTTAAAAGGCAACCTGAATATGAACTCATATTTAGCCTCGTTTTAAAAACTTTTTAATAGAATTCAAATGCATCCCATAAACATGAAAGAGAATTGACAGACACAGATTCCACTTATATGTATCTGTTAATAATTTATCATACATATGAATATCATACATATGAGTCTGCAATTTCTATACATTTGGTGAGGTTACTGATATGGTGATTTTCTATTTTAGATGTTAGAAGCAGAAAAGACTAAATTAAGCCATCTGGTCTACACCAATTTAGGAGGAGCTATTTTCTATGAATTTTGAGTCAAAATTTCATATCAGTGGAGTGTGATTATACTGAATGGGATATTGCCACTAACTTTTTCTCAATTCTACTAACTGCATTAAATATGATGTAATTCTAGAAGAACTTTCAAACTTTTTAACTTAATTTTTTAAATAATTCTTGAAGACTGAGTAATTTACACTCAGGTAGAGACGCCACCTTTATTTATAGCTCTTAAAATAAGCAAGATAGTAAAAACAACCTCCTTTCCTCCTTCATTTGCCCTTCAAATTTCCCCAGGACATGGATACATCTAGTCTGACAGGGAAAATATGTTTGGCACTTTGGTCTCAGTTCAGAGATAATTTTCATGGGAGTAGGAAATAATCCTGGTTAAAAAATAACTTTTACAAATTCACAAACTTACCCTCTGCCCTCTCCAAGTTTGCTATCTCAAGCATTCAGTGGGCCACTGAGTTAGATAATTTCCTGTAACAGCTTGACTAATATTGGGTATATGAGAGAAAATCATCTTTACTCTTATTATATACAGCATGGTTCAGAGAATATCTTAGCCTTTATGAGTTTTAAATGTTAATATAAGTGAAGGAAATATGGTTTTGAGGGATCAGAAAATTTTACTTTTAGTTCATAATTGAATGGATCAAGTTTTATTTAGAGCTCAAAGGTTTCTTAGGTTATCTTTTGCTTTATACGATCTTAATTGGGATATTTGTATTCAGAGAAATTCTCATTTTAGTGCTAGAGTAATTATGAAACCAAAAACATCATCATCAAGGAAAAATCAGATGTCTTTCAGTATATTCTATAATCATAACCTCAAATCTTTATATATATATATAAAGAATATATAATTTATATATATACATATTAAGAGTAGCATATATAAAATTTACAGCTTAACAATTTAGTACATGAAATTGATGGATATAAATCATGTAAAATAAAAAGATGTATTGTTATTCATATGCAAAATATCTAACTCAATTTTATAGCATAAAATACAGCAAACAATGAAACATGACATTTACTAAATTCATTTAATCTCATACAGGGCATTGTTCTGCTTTATATAATGCATACACAATGTTCTATTTTAGATACCTTATTTTAATTTTCATCTATACTAAGAACAACACCATCACTGTGACTTCTCTTTTTCTCTCTCATAGAACTAATACTATACGCCTTTTGCTATAGTTATTTCTGCATACTTGTATTACTGAAGCTGCAAGCATATTGCTAAAGTTACTGCACAGTGATCCCATCTGATCCCTTGAGGACAGAGATCCCATCTTTACTCTGTTTTTGTGTCACCTTCCTCATCCTGCCCTGCAGACAGAATTCATTTTCCATTTAGTCATTCAACCTTTACTCAAGGATCATTTGTATGGGTACTAGGTGAGGGCTGGGGATGCAGAGACTGAAGACAGGGTTTTTGCCCTCCAGAGATTCAGAGACCAGTGAAAATGATAACTAAACTGAAAAATGACACCATTTGGTATGTTGACAGATGTAAGCTCTGTGGAAAAGAAGAGAAGCAAAAAGAAGGAGGCGATGTGACTCTAGGAAGAATTCCTGGGAAAGGTGACACCTGACCCAAGGTCTGACGAGGGCTACAAGTTAATCAGCTGAAGAACAATGGGGAATACTTGGAAGAAAGAACAGCTGGGATCATTTGCTGGTTTCACAGTTGAAGAATGAAAATTCTATCATTTTCAATTATGAATGCAGATGTTGAGATACAGACCTGCTATGCTGGGTCCACCTAAGCCTTCGTAATAAAATCCTCAGTTTCAGAGAAGAGGTCAGGAAAGAGAAGGGTGAAGCAAGGGCCAAGAGAATTTTCTGAGAAATGCCACCACCATTTTTTCTCATTCTAAAATATGTCATTCTCCTCAATATTTGATCATTTGAGCACTTCTGAAATTGGAATGAGATAGAAATCAATACCCATATCAAATGTGGTAGCATGTCTGCCCATACTCCTTCCCAGTTGTTATTAAACTTGAAGGTGGGCCTTACAGTAAATGGGATGTCTTAAAATATATGGCATCTTCAAAATCAAGGAACTATAACATGTATAGTTTCTTCAATCATCTCGCTTCCAAAGAGAATTCAGTGAATACTGGGGACAATAGAAAAAATAGGATTTCTTTTGTGCTTGCAGTTCTAGCTGTCCATACTTCTATTCCTTGACTCAATGTATAATCAAAACCTGCTCTGTACTGGACTCTGAAATGGCAGAGATGCAGAAAACTTAAACACAAACAGGGAAGCATTTGATTACATTTCAAATTGTGAAGCACACATTGGAAAGAGTGACTTATCCTCTCTTGGGTTTCAGAAAAGACTTCACAGATGGAAAAGCTTGAAATGGGTCTTAAGGGATTAGAGTTTTTACAGGCGAGGTGGTGGTGATGGAAAAGAACTCTATACAAACTCTTTATGTTGAAAGGCAAAGAGATGGAAAAATTGTATTATTTTCTAATAGGCAATTATAAATTGGTTTAACTAAAACTTAGGCTATTAGGAAAGAATGAATTGTAAATAGTGTGGATTGTGAAGGCTTTCTAATGCCAGGCATGAATTTGTGAAAAAGTGGCAAACAGCTTTCAAGACCTCAAAAATGAGGAGTTGACAAGTCACTTGGCCCATATTGATGGGGTCTCATAGGTTAGCTAATTTAATTTAAGCTGTTAAAACAGTTAGGGAAAGATGTAGTGGAGATAACCTTTATGCAGGAGATGGCATCTTCTATAAACCCTTCCAAGGAGAAACTTGATGAGCATCCTTATTGTTTCCCTTTCTTCTTTCTTCCCTCCCTTCCTTCCATTTCTTCTTGCATTATCAATATTTTGAGTGTTGATTGTGTCCCAGCTACTCAGTTTTTGGATCAGGTCAATGGAAAATTATGGAGTACCCAAAGGCAGTGGGGTATCTGGTATTTATAATAAATTGATCATGGGTTTTGACATTAGGCAGACCCTGGTTCAAATTCAAAGTGTTCTACCTAATTACTTTGAGCCTTGGATTTTTTTCATATGTAAAATGGGACAATATTACCTATCTCACAGAGTCATTGTTAGATTTAAATGACATCACAACGACAAATGTTACCACTTAGGGCATGCCTGGATGTATTATACCTTTTCAATATATGAACTCATTTAATCCTCAATGAAACACGTTAAGGGTGGTGGTAAACAATTAAATAAAGGCTCATTGAGGTTGAGTGGCTAACTCATAGAGAGGAAATAGTGGTGTTACTGTTTGATTTCAAAGCCTCTGTTCTTTCCTCTACACAGCACATCTCCAATGTGTCTTGAATTTAGGATGCATTCACCAAGCATTAATACTCAATGTGCTCACTTAGTAAAGCATTTTCACTATCTTCCATGTTGTCTTAACGCAGAGGGTCACAATTCCATAAGCAAACCCAACTTCAAACATTATAAATATGAATTGCTAAGAAAGCATAACGGTACACTTATAATTAATACAGGAGTACATGGTAAAATCTGTCCATTGCAGGTTAATTTAGCATGCTGTACTCTTTTAAAGAGCCATGAAAACAATAAATACACAAATTTCGTTATTTTAAATTGACTTTTTCCTCTAGTTGATTACATTTTCAGGGTGTACAGCAACCTGTGCTGACAATGGCAACAAATCCATTCATTTTTGGATGTAGGTCAAAACTCTCAAATATCCTCATCCCATCTCCTGCTTTGGTCAGGCTGGTCCTCCTATGTTCCCTAAGTTATGCCCTGTAAGTCAAATTTCTATGTTTTGCTTTTATGATACATCCTGGACACAGTCCACATTATCTTCAACAGAATGGACATGCAGTAATTATGTTGAATTAAAAAACATTCTCTCCTAATTTAAGCTGTTCGAAATAATAACCACCTAAACTATTCCATGAAGCCTCTTAGACTACTCCTGCCAATATATAACTGTCCTTTCTCTGCAATGTCCTCTGTCTTAGGTTCATATATTTTTGTATTTGTCTTCTAAATGCTTAAAGATAGCAGAATCCTTGAAGATCAGTTTCCTAGCTTATGCTCTTTTGTTTCCTCTGTTACTATCTAGCAGACAGCTGACCACAGAGTAAGTACAGGATAATTATGTGTGGTAATTCAATGAGAAATACTCTTTACCAAGTTTTCTTTACTTTCAAAAACATTAACATCTGAATTCTATCATGATTCAATTATAGGAAGACATTATTATCACTGATAACAAAAGTGGTCTTTCATCTATGGATTTATTATTTTTTAAATCATACTAAATATTTTAGAAATTCTCTTTGTTCACATATTCTTAAAAGTGTCTTTTAAAAAAATAAAATAAGGATACCTCAAACAGAACCTTAAATGGCTTGGGAATGAAAGGTTAGTTCTGAAAAATCCAATTTCCACTGAGATGAGAGCAAATTTCTAAAAAGCTACATAAAGCAGAAGGGGGAAAAAAAGAAAGGTTTACAGGGACCCAAACAACCATAAAGCAAGATTTACAGCTTGTTACAGAACAGTACAAATTAGCAATTAGATGTTATATGTCGAAAAACAGGAGAATATGGGCTGCTACTTTTTTAAGCTTTTTGTTGAAGGAAACAATGAACTCTTCATAATAATCTATTATTTCACATTGAGATTTGCAGAATTAAGAAATAAAGAAATCGATAGAGCTGGAAGGAGACAAAGTTGGGACAGGCTATATTGATGACTTTGGAAATGTTGCATTTAGAGGTGAAAAATGTGGCTGTACTTGAACTATCCGGGCTTTGAAATTTGAAGACAAAATTACCATGAGGTGGTACCTAAACCCTTATGAGTCACCAGAGGACACTTCTCAAAAATAACAACAGTTATAAATGGTATATATGGAAATTATGTGGATAATAGTTGGGAAAAAAAACAGTGTCTGCAGAAGACTAAATGATTGGGGTAGACTCCATTCTGGACACTCTGATCACATTTCCCCCATGAATTATAATTGTTTCAAGGGCAGGGATCAATTCATCCTTCATAGAACCACAGACTAGGGACCTCTTCTTGAGTATCTAGTGATTTAATTCTTGTGCCTCTCTTAATCATTTAATAAGTGGATCAGACTTATTAAGTGACTTATGAAAATTCAATATATGAAAATCTACTTATATAAAATGATTGTGTTAAGACAGCAATGGACTGTTGTGGTAGGATTTTCACTATGAATTAATCTGCAGAAACAGGTCCTCTGGTGAAGTTAAGAAACCACCACTTGCCAAACTTATGCAGCTCATTTGTTACTATCTAACATGATTTGAAATGAACCGCAAATGTGCATGTGTTGTCATTATATAAATCAGATGATGGATTTTAGAAATATTTTCAACAAAAATTGAAACTAAGAATTTTCTAACCAAATTGTCCTACTTAATCAGCAAATTTTGGTGAATCAGCATAGCCATTAGCTACGTTTTTAGCAACATATCACCCTTGTGTACAATGTGGAACCAGTGGAAATGTTTTGCTACAGTATTTAATATAAGTAGACAGATATGTGATTAGAGATGGCAAGCTTTCTCCCAGGTCTAGAGCGAGTAAATAAATGTTGAAAATATAAAACAATTTAGATGTACATATTCTAATGAGACGTGACATTAGGATCCTTTTGGGGGGGAAAGATACTTCAGATATTAAATTTACTTAAATTAACTATAATATTTTTTAAAACATTTAATATCTACAAAAGGTCTTTTGCATATCAAAAACATTTAAGTTTTCTTTCAAAAGTCTTAGGTAAGGGAGCACTATCTTATCACGGAACAAGATATGAAATTAATTCATCTTTCTTTAAATAATAAAAGTAATGACTTTCATTGTTAACATTCTATTTTAAGTAATGTTGCATTCCAAAAAAAGAGAGAAAGAAATGTTAGTAGTTACCCTATTTTTGATAATCTGCCATATCTCAGAGGAACTTCCTGTAAGTGTAGTCAACCTTTTTAAATCCATCCCTTTCTGGATTTTGCCCATATTTTTTTCAGTGAAATGCTCTATAATGGTGACCATTGACCTCTATCTAGGATGGGTTCTCCAGGAAGTGGACTCTCAGATAAAGTTTAGTCTATAGGATGTTTTTTTAAGGCATGTCCTTGGGATGAACTATGGAAGGAAGAGGAAGGAAGCAGGACTGGGTAGAACTCCAGCATGATGCAGACCCAAGAACAGTTACACGGAGCTCACAAGCTAGAATGGCCCTCTAGCATTCCCCAAGTTGGACCAAGATCGCCAGGCCCTCATACACTTGCATCAATTTGTCCTTGGATGAGGTCTTCCTGGGAAGGGCAGTGACCTTGGATGAGGTGGCCTTCAGTAGCTGAGGCAGTCCCTGAGTAGGGTGATAGTTGAAGGTTATCTGCTGACAGCACCCCCAGCAGCAGGGGCGACAAGTCCTTGTTGAAAAGGGATCTGGCAGCACACCACATATTTTGAAACCCAGAAGACACTGCAGTTCTTAAGTTATAGATGCTCTAATGTGTTCAACCATGCTGGACGCTCTCTTTTTGAAACTCTGTCTTCTTGGCTTCTCCCACATCTTTCTGCTTACTCTCTTTTCTGTTCTATTACATTTCGTTTTTCTCCTTTTCCTTCCTGTTTCTCAAGATTGCTCCTTTGGCTCACAACACTTGTCAATTTTTAGTTTTTCACCTCACTTTTATACCTATCTGGGTTGTCTCATCCAACACACACACACACACACACGTTTATGCCATATCTTTGTTGTGATCATTCACTAATCCTCTGCCAACTGTGAACATCACTTAGATGGTCCGTGAATGAACTCATCAGCCTTCTTTCCCTTCCCCAGAACCCACTTCCCTTCTTTTATTTCCTCTATCTTGTAGTGTAAGTTTCACTACAGCTGCCCAGTCTCACAAGTGTGAAACCTACTGGACTTAATTCCTCATTCTCAATTTTGCCGTCCCTTCTTTATTCTTTCTACCACTAGTTTAGCTTTTGCAACATTCTCCTAATATTATTCTATGTGTAGTCTGGCTGCAGCATACTACTCTTGACTCTACCCCAATGCTCCCAAATACACAATATACCCAATTCTACATTCTACCCTCCTGCTGATATCTTTCCAATACAAAACAAACTACTTTACTCTTCAGCCCCAAATCATGAGGGCACTCCCCTTTGCCCACAGGTTTAAGTCCAGTTTCCCTACCACAGCAGAGGAGACCCTCCAAATGAGTCTTGGCCACTCTCAGGCCATGTTCTGCAAGCCTGCTGCTTACTTTAGGCTTTAGAAGCACTGACAACTTGCATTTCCCCTAAGCCAAACACACTTACACCCATCACCTGTTTTCACCCCCATGGACTTCTTTACCCCTCCTTTTTGTAAAAAAAAAATTTCCTTCCCCTTACACTCCCTCACTCCTCAAGGTCCAACCATTGTAAGCACCCTGATTCGATGCTTCACTAACATTATATGAAAAGTCTCTGTTTATGTGCCTGGGTTATGCTACTACACTGTGAGTTCCTCAAAAGCAAAACTGTCACATCTGTTTTTGCATTCCCCATGGCAACATCCAGGACTTGGCACATATTGGAGCCTACCAAATGTTTATCGAATTGAACTGAATGTCTAAGTTTAAGGCACCTGCTAGGTGGTTGAAAAAAGCAAGACATTGCAAAACATTATTGTTTTATATCCTCTTTTGTTATTTTTATTATAAGGAATGGCCACCTATCGATGCAAATTTTTTAAATGGGGATTTACAGTAAACATGTACTAGAACTGGGAGAATGAGGCCACTTTCAAGACTTCCTACTGATTTTTTATGTTCTATGCTTTATGCTTCTTTTCTTATGACCCACATGCTTTTTTTTCTCAGATGTCTCTGATTCTCTTGGTAGATCCGATCCTCATAAATCTAGTGGACCACAAACCCCCACACTCCCAACTCTCCTTAAAGCTCCCTCTCTGTCTACATTCTTCTGCATTCTAATTCCATTACTAATGGCCTGTTTCTCGATATAAATTTTTGACTCTGAAAAAATCAAATTGAACCTTCAAATTTATGTACCAGGTTCCTGTCTATGATTTAATAAACTGTTAAGTATAGGGTAGAGAGGAAGGCAGCATGATAGGGTCTTCTGTCAGCATTGTGGATGGGTTAGTTTAACTCTAACGAGGCTGTGGACAGCAAGCCATCATGGGTAGGCTCCAGTGAGCATCTGCTCATGGAGGCAGGGGTTCTCTAACCCTCTGTTCAAGCCTCTGGTCCTGCCTTCAAGGAGCTTACAATTCAATCAACACAGTTGACTATAATGCCATTCAGAGGAACATAAGAAAGGAGCTCTAAAAAGTGCAAACAAATGCTGTGAGAGCCCAAATGTGGAAGAGATTATTTTTTGTTACCAATAACTGCAGAAAGTTCTCTGCTCAAGAAAGCATTTGAGTCGATTAGACAGGATATGTATAGCTAGAGATGGAAGAAAACAGACCGTGGCAGAGATGTATGCAGAAGGCACTCCAAAGAGGCTGAAGAAAAGGAACTAAGTTACAAGAGTCCAAGTTGGGAGGCTGGCTTAAAGTGAACAAAAGACTGGTTTAGACAGAACATAAATTGTCTTAAGGAAAGAGCAGCAAGAGAGAAAGCCATAAAGTCACCTTAGGTCACTTCATCAGGTCCTTGAATCCTGAAAAAAAGGAATGTTTACTTCATTTTATAGTAATTGGGAACCTGAGTACTTTCTAAAAGTACTTCTCCAGCAGCAGCAGTAAGGGTATACAGACACACTGACAAATTCACAGTAGAAAATACTCTAAGTTTCTACCACAATATCAGTGAGAGTTAATGAAAGGAGCTGTGATTGTGAGAAGGAAGGAATTAACATCAGGGAATGCGCAGGAGTAAAATAACCAGGAATGTTACTGTGAGGATAAAGAAGGCAGAAGTATTCATTTTGATTCAGTGATTTTGAGCTTTGTTGACAGCAAGAAGGAGGGTAGCACTTTCACTAGTGCTAAAGAAGGTGGGAAAAGGCTAATGTGTGGGGAGCATAGGTCAAGAAATTGTGATTCAGGTTTAGATGGTGTGAGACAAGATAAATTTTTAGGGGCATAGGACAGTAACTAGAGGAAGGAGATTATACAAGATGCCAGAAATGCATTGTAGAAAAAAGACTTTAACATATTGAAAAATTCTGGCATGGGATCCTGTAACTCCTCTTAGGGTTTTCTATGAGGATTAAATAAGATGATGCTCAGGAAAAAAGTGCTTAGCACTGTGCCTAGAATACGAAAGTGCTTGATGTTAGCCGCTGTCAATAGTTGTTTGGGTTGCTGTTTTCAGCTCAGGTTCTGTTTCAGTTTATGCTACTGATTCATGGATACAGGTTGTAAGGAGACCTTACAGCTGTGTGCAATCATTAAAATTAATAAAGAAATTCTGTGTTGGGCAACAGTATCCACCTAGAAGAGAACAGCCATCCCAGCAGTGACACTGTCTGGAGATTGAAGATAATTTATTTTCTCTAATTTGACCAAGTGCACGCACAAAAATGAATCTTGCATATCACATAATGAACTCCCATAATACTGTTTTGTGCTAACACAATGAACTTTTTAATATTTGTCTCCAAATTTTAACACATTAATCAAAATCAATGACTACCCCATTGATAATTTCCATCATTAAATCAGTCAAGTTACATTTGATTTATGTGTGAAAAACCAAGCAAAGAAGTCAATATGTTTAGGTATCACCACACAAATCTCACTCAGAAATGTAGCTGTTAATAGGTCAGAAGTGCCAAACAAGCTGTCGTGGCCCATCGATACGCTCTTGGTCAAGGTGGCTATTTAATCAGATTAATACAAAACAGGCAATTCAGTAAGTGTCAATAGAAGGGCATTGTTCCAGTTACCCATTTATTAATACTTAAGGGGTTAACAGATAACCTACTGTGAATAAAATAAATCATCACAGATAACAATTGTGTCCTGGCACATTAAAAAGTTAAAAGAAACATAGAGATGTATAAAGAAAACTATTTGGTGTGAAGATCACTAGATCTACCCAAGCCCTGGATTCTAGGATCTGTGATTGGCCCGACTTGACCTGAAAATAGCTTCTTGAGGTGACATTTCATTTTGCCTGCCAATTGAAAGTCTTCCCTCTTCTATAGGAACAAAACAATCAACTTGACCTCATTTCACACTTAAATGCGTCATTCTGATTGTTTCACTAGCCCCCTCTGTGAGCACACTTGCTTTTGTTTCCTGCAGTCATAAACCCGAAACTATATTCTACTTGGCCCATATTTATCAGATAGCTCAATTTAGAAAAGAAACGTGAAAAACTTCAATGACGTGAAGAATTCAATTCTGTTACAGAGAAATAAACATTCAACTCTTGGTCATGCACTCAGCATTCACAGTTCATCTTGAATTATCACATCCCCTGGTACACATTAACTTGCCTTAGGTCTTCAGAAAGAATAACAAAAGAAGCAAAAAGGCAGGCGACCTGAAAATTACAAAGCTCTAAGTAAATACGACTTGAGTAATCAGGTGTTAATGTTGGTGGGCTAATTCATTTTTATATATCAACTAGAAATGCTCAGCCTTCCGATCTTAAGTCATTCATGTAAACAGTATCCTCTTTTACGAGGGCAGCTATGTGCCTTCCTGAACACCTGGTTAAGAGCATGTTCACTTTCGTGTGTGCTCTGGCTGCCTCTCCAAATAAAAATAGAAACTGGTTTGAGCACCACACAGAGCTCCAGTGGTATAATATGAGCCTATCAGTGGTTTCCTTTGATATCTTATCTGTTCCATTCACTCAATAAAATAGAACTCAAAGCGGGGGACACACTGTAGGAGGGATCCCCTTGGAAAACACACGCAAGGCCTTTAAGCTGGGTTTTAACTTATCTAATAAAAGCCAGCTAAATGGAAACTAATACTTCATATTTCACCCCCTTTATTAAAGATCATAAGTACTGCTACTCAGGAGTAGGAAGAATAAAAGAAATATATGGAGGAGTACAGGTAGAGGCAATAAAGAGTGTGGTTTATCTTTTTTTCTCCAAGATTTAGGAAGCACTTAAAGGCGAAACTCACAGACCAGCATTTTAAAAAAACACAACAAAGACTCCTCATCAAATACAGTGTTCCTTTCCTGAGGTGGCAATCCTGCTGGATTTCTTAGTAGAATATAAACAGCTTAACCTAGGCAAAATCAGGGGGTTGCCACCTACAATTTCCCCCATATTATACTTTTATATTAGTTTAGTAATTCACACACACAAAATAGATAGATGAACCCACTCCCCAGCTCCTCTATCTCCACGGAAAAATAATACTAGAACTAAACTCCAAGAACCAAACTAAAGGAAAGTGTTCCACCTAGAGACAGTTTTCATGAGTCAAAGTGGATGAGAGCTTATCTAGCAAACGAATACTATTTTAGCCTATCCTTGCAAGTTTGTAGTAAAACATGAAGCAAGAGGTATTGTCCCTGGTGTAATTAACAATGTTAATCTTCTTTTTCCTCTCTACGGTGATAAAGGAATCATTTTTGTATTTAATTAATGCAGAGGATCATTTTGGAAACCGGCTAATGAGCCTCTGATCACATTACCATGAAAATGTGCATTAACATTGCAACTGAGGAGGCTGTTTCATGTATAGCAAATCCACTTTGTAATTAGCCCACTGTGAAATGAATCACGTCGGGGGGGAAATCTGAGGGAACGGGTAGCAGTGGACACTTAGCTACTGCTGTGCCTACAGACCACCAACATCCTCATTTCATCAGCAGTATTGTCTGAAAACAAAACTAGCAGCATGTCACACCTGGGACAAACTGGAAGAAGGGAAAAATAAACTTTGTTTTGCTATCCCAGAAATTTGGACTTGAGTCTAGACCCCCAGGAAAACCTGCCCAAATCGAATGATGGATTGATAGGATTCTACTAAAACTATGAAGGCTGTGGATATTATCATCTGATTTTTATTCAGAAAAGCCCTCAGATACACATAAAACAGGCATCTGAATTTATATATGATATACTCTTTCTTAGATCAAATACAGAGATTGTGACAAGCTCTTGAAATTAATTTCTAGTGATAAACAGACAAAAATTATTAAAATGATCCACATGGCAAGAAAACCCCTTTATCTCCTTGTAAAGCCAGGACATATATATTTTTTCTCAAACACTCAAAATTTATCAGGCTATCCTTTTAAACCAAAGTGAAAACTCCTAATGAATCTAATTATTCCTCTGATTATCTGGCAAGAAACTTTTCCCATCTATTCAAAAATAACTGAGATCATAGAGTTATTAAATCCCGATATTTATGCAGACAATGATAGACTTGATTTTCAAATGTCAACAGTATTCCAAAATGAAAGAGGTGTCTCAAAATATTACAGACATGGATCTCAGTGTAACTCCTCTTACTTGACTGACATCTTGGCAGGAGATACAAAAAATGTTAAAAAGCATCCCACAGGAAGTCATCTGAAGGGGGAGTGGCAAAGAAACTGAAAACTGCCACCCAAAACCAAAATCAAAAGCCCCAAACCAGCAAGTCTGCCTTCAATTCTGCAATCAACTGAAAGAAAAAATAAAGCCAGCCAGAATTCATTTACCATCTCTCAGACAAAAACACAAAGCCTGGCTTGTTTAGTTGCTGGTATTAGACCCTGCACTCACCTGGGAAACTTCATACAGCAGTTTGTAGTGTTCCTCTCTTTTCTGAAAAGTGCACAAATTGCAGCCCATTCTAAGAAGCAGAGGGAAAGAGCAAATCTTCTAATTTCCCCAGAACTGAAAGGCAAGTGAACTGAAAGGGAAACACCCTCCAGACTTGACTACTGGTTTTCATCAGTCACTTCAGTCCAGAAACACAGACAAACCGCTGTTAGCTGGAAGCACAAGCCAGGGTGGTGTGTAGCAGCATGCTCTTCTTCGCTTTCCCTAAGTATCTTGCACTCACGGATACACACACAGAGTTTCCAGTCAGTTTATGGCAACACTCCCCCTGTCTCTGCATCAGTGCACATGACTACACAGATTCCAGCTCATGAATATTAATAGTGCCTCATTGATTATTTATGACAGAACATGTTAGCAGGGAGGGGTGTCATAGCTGCTGCTGATGACAGATGAATATTCACTAATTAAGAAGCAAATGTAGTGTGGTTAAACAAAATTCACTTGTGTCAATACCGTCTCTGTTTATTAAGGATAGAGGGGTTGAGCCTAGGGCATTTCAAAAAAGAACATACACTTAATTTCCCCAGCTTTTAATCTGTGAATTGGAATTTCAGAAACAGAAATACACTTGGTTCACATCTTTATGATTTGAAACAATTAGAAGAAATATTTTCAGCTTTGCTAAAATCCAGGGGGAAGTGAATAAGAGCAATTACTTACATTCATAAATAAAAACAGAGGCAAAGGAGGTAGGGGGTGAGGAAGGAAGGAAAGAGAAGGAAGGAAGTATCATTCAGTGTTTTAATTCTAATCCTAAAAAAATAAACTAAATAGTTCATATATTAAGACCATTAATTACTAAAGAGGAAATAAGGCATGTTTTCTCAGTCTAAATAAAGAACATTAACCAGTATGATTAAATGATACTTGTACAGATAATAAA
>PVIY010018784.1:0-46938 GCA_004026745.1 Myrmecophaga tridactyla | reverse complement strand
TGTGGGGTGTAGCATGTCGAGATATACTTTATAAGTTGAAGGATAAGCTGTTGCATTGGCCCCTCCTATGATCAAAAATGAGACCTAGTTGGTCTCTTTGGATTTTGGAGACAACATATATCTCATTTAGGTGTGCTACTCCAGCCCATTTACCAAGTGACCAGAAAATCAGCTTGTTTTGAGTGGGGACCCCAACAAGAGGAGGCTCTACAATAGATTCAGGCTGCTGTACAAGTTGCTCTGCCACTTGGACCATATGATCCAGCACATACAATGGTGCTGGACATGTCAGTGGCAATAATGATGCTGTCTGGAGACTTTGGCAGGCCCCTATAAGAGAATCACAATTTGGGCCCTTAGGGATTTAGGGTAGAGCCTTACCATCTTCTGCAGATAACTACTCTCCTTTTGAGAAACAGCTTTTGGCCTGCTACTGGGCCTTGTGGAAACTGGGCACTTAACCATGGGCCACCAAGTTACCATGAGACCTGAGTTGCCTATCATGAGTTGGGTGTTTTCTGACCCACCAAGCCATAAAGGTGGGTGTGTATGGTAGCACTCCATCATTAAAGGAAAATGGTATGTACACGGTAAGGCTTGAGTGGGTACTAAAGGCACAAGTAAGTTACGGGAAGAAGTAGCCCAAATGCCCATGCCCCCACTCCTGCCATGTTACCTTCTCTTTCACAGCCCAGAACTATGGCTTCTGGGGAAGTTCCTTATACTCAGTTAACTAAGGAAAAGAAAACTGGGCCTGGTTAACAGATAGTTCTGCACAATATACAGTACCATCTGAATGTGGACAGCTGCAGTGCTGAACCCCCTTTCTGGGATGTCCCTGAAGGACAATGGTGAAGAGAAATCCTCCCAGTGGGCAGAACTTCAAGCAGCATACCTGGTTGTTCATTTTGCTTGGAAGCAGAAATGGCCAGAGGTGTCTTTTGTATACTGACATATGAGCTGTTGCTAATGGTTTGGTTGGGTGGTCAGAGACTTAGAAGAAGCACAATTGGAAAATTGGTGACAAAGAGGTCTGGAGAAAAGCTATGGTAATTGACCTTTCTATGAGGGGGGAAAAATACATGAAGATATTTGTGTCCCATGTGGATGCTAGCCAGAGGATAACTTCAGCAGAGGAAGGTTTTAATAAATAAGTAGATAAGATGACCCTTTCTGTGGGTACCAGTCATTCTCTTTCTCCAGCTTCTCCTGTCATAGTCCAATGGGCTTATGAACAAAGTGGGCATGGTGCTATGGATGGAGGTTTTGCATGAGCCCATCAACATGGGCTTCCACTCACCAAGGTCAACCAGGCTACAACACTGCTGAGTGACTAGTCTCCCAGCAGCAGAGACCCATGCTCAGTCTCCAATATGGCACCATTCCTCAAGGTTATCAGCTTGATACCTGATGGCAGTTTGATTACACTGGACCACTCCCTTCATGGAATAGGCAGCAATTTGTTCTACCTGGAATAGATGCATACTCTGGATATGGGTTTGCCTTACTTGCCTGCAATGCTTCTGCCTAAACCACCATCTGTGGACGTACAGAATGCCTTCTCCACCAACATGATAGTCCACACAGCATTGCTTCTGACCAAGAAACCCACTTCACAGCAAATTAAGTGCAGGAATGGGCACATGCTCATAGAACTATCCAGTCTTCCCATGTTCCTGATCATCCAGAGGCTTGGGTTGATTGAATGGTGGAATAGCCTTCTGAAGACCCAGTTATGTTGCCAACTATTTGGCAATACCTTGCAGGGCTGGGGCAATGTTCTTCAGGAGACTGTGTATGCTCTGAAGTGGCTTCCACTCTATGGTACTGTGTCTCCCATAGCCAGGATTCATGGGTCAGGTATCAAGAGGTGGAAATGGGAATGGCACCACATACTATCACCCCTAGTGATCCACTATAAAAATTTATGCTTCCTGTCCATGAAACCTTAATCTCTGATGGTCTGCAAGTCTTAGTTCCAAAAGGAGGAGTGTCCCCACCAGGAGACACAACAATGATTCCTATGAACTGAAAGTTAAGACTTTAATAAGCCTTAACTTTCAGAAACCTGCTTATTAAATAACCAGCACATTGACTACATCTATGGCTGATTACATCTTGCACTTTGGGCTTCTAGTGCTTCTGAATCAACATGCAAGGAAGGGGACTACTGTACTGGCTGGGGTGATTGATCCTGACTATCAAGGGGAAATAGGATTCCAACTATTCAATGGAGGTAAAGAAGCGTTTTCCTGGAATACAGGAGGTCCCCTAGGGCGTCTCTTTCTGCTACTATGGTCTGTGATTAAAGTCAATGGAAAAGTGCACAACTCAATCCAGGCAGGACTACCAGTGGCCCTGAAACTTCAGTAATGAAGGTTTGGGTCACCCCACCAGGTAAAGAAACACAGCCTGTTGAAGTGCTTGCTGAGGGTAATTGTAACATGGAAAGAATAGTGGAAGGAAGTAGGCTAAATATAGGCTACGACCACGTTACCGGTTATAGAAATGAGGACTGTGGTGGTATCAGTATTATTTTGTTGTATGTTTGTATTTGTACATAAAGCAATATTTTCTTTCCTTCTTATTTGACATAAGTTGTATTGTTCATGTTATAGTATTTAAGTTATAGGATATCAAGTTTAAGAGTGACCTGCACCCTATTTTGGAGAAACTTAGTGTGTTTCCAGTTGTATGCAGGACAGTTGAGTACTGTTAGCCAAAAAAATAGTCTTATTTTATTCTATTTAGAGATAGCTTCCAAGTTGACAAGGGGTAGACTGTTATGGTTGGGTTCATGTGTCAACTTGGCCAGCTGATGGTGCCCAGTTGTCTGGTCAAGCAAGCATTGGTCTAACTATTACTGCAAGGACATTTCATGACTTATTAATAAACTAGAAACCTGGCTTATTAAAAAACCAGTACATTGACTACATCTATGGCTGATTACATCTGCAGTTGGCCAAAGGGAGTGTCTTCCTCACTTAGTGACATGTGATCTAATTAGCTGAAGGTTTTAAAGGACAAGTCAAAAGAGAGAATCTCTCTGTCCACTTCATCCAGGGAGTTCAGTAAGACCTTCATTGGAGCTGTCAGCTTGCAGTGTGCCCTATGGAATTTGGACTTGTGCATCTCCAGAGTTGCATGAGACACCTTTATAAAATCTCATATTTACAGATGTCATCTGTTGGTTCTGTTTTCCTAAAGAACTTTGCCTAATTCAGGTACTTTGTTTAATTGCCACATATTTATGAATTTTCTACTTTTATTCTGCTATTCATTTCTACCTTCATTCATTTTGTTCAAAGAAGACACAGTGTACCATTTCAATATTTTTTAATTTATTGAGACTTTTTTTGTGACTCAAAATATGGCCTATCATGAAGAATGATGCATATGCACTCAAGTAGAATGCATATTCTTTTTTTGTTGGGTGAAATGTTGATATATGCCTATTAGGTCTTTTGGTTTATAGTGCTTTCAGTTCTTTCAGTTTTTTCATGTCTTCCCTTGCTGATCTTCTGTGTATATGTTCTATTCAGTACTGAAAGTTATGTATGGAAAACTCCACCTATTACTGTCGAACTATTTCTCCTTTCAGTACTGTCAACATTTCTTCATATGTTTTGGGCCCTGTTGTTAGGTGCATATATGTTTATATTTGTTATATATTCTTATTGAATTGGCCCTTTTATCAATATGTCCTCTTTGTCACTTATAGTAGTTCTTGACATAAGATCTATTTACTATTAGTTAGTATTTAATATTAGTTACTATTAGTATAGCTGATTTATAGAATTAGTCAAGTCTTGTGTTTACTTGTTGATCTTCTAACAGGTTCTTCTATCCATTATTGAAAGTGGTGAGTTAGAGTTTCCCACTATTTACACAGGATCATCAATTTCTCCCTTCAAATCTTCAAATCTGTCAATATTCCCTTCATATCTATTGGGTCCCTGCTGTTAGATGCATATCTATATCTATATATATTCCATCTTATTCTTGGATTGTCCCTTTTATCTGTGTATTTGCCCTTGTAATTGCTTTATATTTAAGGTCTATTTTATCTTATAGTTGAATCACCTCCCCAGCTCTCTGTTGGTTACTACTTGCATGGCATATTTTTTTTCTACCCTTTCATTTTCAATCTCCTTGTGTCTCTGAGTTTAAGGTGAGTCCCTTGAAGATAGCATATAGGTGGGTTATGCTTTTTTATCCATTCTGCCAATCTCTGCTCTTGACTGCAGATTTTAGTACTGCACTTAAAGTCATTACTGATAATGCAGGCCATTATTCTGCCATTTTACTACTTAGTCTTTGTAAGTCTTATACCTTTTTATTCCCTCAATCCTTCTATTACTGCCTACTTTTGTCTATTTTTTGTGTAGTATCATGTTGTGTGCCTTCTCATTTCTACCTGAATATATTTTTCATATATTTACCTTGTGGTTGCCATGGGTTAAATCTAACATCTTCGATATGGAATAATCATATTTGGTGTGATACCAACTTGACTTCAATAGCTTACCAATGTACTTTTCATAGCCCCTTCCATTACCCTTCCTTTCATTGTTGTACTTGTTAACACTTAATTCTATGTCTTTGGATATGTACTGTACAAAGATGTATCATTTCTTTTTATGCATTTGCATTTCAGCACCTGTAGGAAATAAGAAGTAGAGTTATATACCAAGCAATACACTGTAATACTACTGGCATTTATAATTACCCAAATGGTTACCTTGACCAGTGTTCTTTATTTCTGCATGCCACTCTGAATCATTGTTTAGTGTCCTTTCATTTGTAGAACTCCCTTTAGAATTGCTTGCAGGGCAGGTCTAGTGGTGATGAACTTCCTCAGCTTTTGTTTATCTGAGAATTTCTTAAACTCTCCCTCACTTTTTTAAAGAAAGTCTCACCAGATATAAAATTCTTCATTGGCAATTGTTTTTCTTTCAGCACCTTAAGTATATCAACCCACTGCCTTCTTGCCTCCATGGTTTCTGATGAGGAATAGGCACTCAATCTAATTGGGGCTACCTTGTACATGACATGTTGTTTTTCTATTGCAGATTTCAGATCTATCTCTTTGTCTTTTATATTCAACAATGTGATCAATGTATAATGGGGTGTGTTTTTCTTCATACTTATCCTGTTTGATGTTCTCTGGTCTTCCTGGATGTGCATATTCACATTTTTGCTAAGTTTGGGAACATCTCAATTATTTCTTTGAATAGTCCCTCTGCCCCCTTCTCTTTTTCTTCTCCTTCTGAGACTCCCATAATGCATATATCCGTGCCATTATTGGTGTCCCAGAGGTTTCTTGGGCTGTTTTTTTTTTTGCTTTTCATAATTCATTTACTTCTGCTCTTAAGCCTGAGTCACTTCAAGTGTCTTGTCTTCGAGTTCACTGATTCTTTCTTCTGCCAACTCTAATCTGCTTTTGAAACTCTCCTGGGTTCTTCATTTTGGTTATTGTGGTCTTCAATTCCAGTAATTCTGTTTGCTTCCTTTTAAGATATCTATCTCTTTACTAAGACTCTCATATTTTTGCCTATTAATTTTCATTCCTAATATTCTTTGGCTCTTTATCAGTATTTTCTTTCAGTTCCTTCAGCATTTTTAAGATTGTATTTTGAAGGGCTTTGTTTAGTATGTCCACATTCTCATCTTCTTCATTGATGTATTCTGGATTTTTAATCCTCTTCCTCTGGATGGACCATCATTTCTTGTTTCTTTGTCTTGTGCTCTTTTGTCTCACACTGTACTTTTTTTTTTTTTTTTACATGGGCAGGCACTTGGAATCGAACCGAGGTCCTCTGGCATGGCAGGCGAGCATTCTTGCCTGCTGAACCACCATGGCCCACCCACACTGTACATTTCAATATTTTAAAGTGTTAACTCTGGGAATTCACTTCCTTGGATATCTATATTTTGGTTTTATAACCAGCTGGCAATAAAACAGAGATTTTCTTGAGCTTCAGCCCTCCTTTTAGTTTGGTCTTTCCAAGGCAAAAGTGACATACAGGGTTTTCCTTGACTTTGTGATCCTTTGTCTTGTCTTGGGCTTTTCTTGTTAGTTCTGAAATTCCCCAGTTTACAACAGTTTGATTGTACACTCTGTTTCCCAACAGTCATACCTCCCTCTCTCTAGTATTTGCCCCAGAGTGTCTTCCTCTACAGTTTCTTACATTCCTTTTGTTGTCTCAAGCTGCTTTTGCCTAAAAAGCAAGTTCTGGGATGCAGGGCATTACAGGAAAGACTTTTCCAAGTAGTTTTTAATGGTCAAAGCAAGGCCAGGGACCTACAAAAGCAGTACAGGCCAGCTCCAAAGAGGCCTGGGAAGGGGATCAGAAAGAGCACCAAGAGCCTCTCCAACAGCTTCCAAAGCTGAACCTTTCTGTCCTGCCCATCAAATGCAGCCCTCCAGCCAACTGCCCCCACCAGTCTTGAGGAAGTGCAGTGACTTTGTCACTGTGCCTCCAGAAATCCATATTTGCTACTCAAAAATCCATGATAAATGATCAACCATGCCCACCCTTGGTCTTGGGACAGGGGATTTTTATGACCCTTTCTGTCACCAGTGAGCCAGCCAGAGGCTGGAGCACAGTAAGGTTGATGTTGTACCAGTTTAATTCACCCTAGTGAACCAACAACATGTAAGCAAAATCTATAGAATGGTTCAAAGGGTGAATACAGTAGAAGATGATAAGGAGCTTACTACAAAGAAACTGGTGGAATCCTCACCAACATCAAGCTGGGAACTTCAGGGAACTGAAAGACAGAAGTTTGTTCTCTTCATGTGTTCTAATTTGCTAGCTGCCAGAATGCAACATACCAGAAACAGAATGGTTTTTAAAAAGGGGAATTTAATAAGTTGCTAGTTTACAGTTCTAAGGCTGAGAAAATGTCCCAATTAAAACAAGGTCAAGAAGGTTTTTGAAGTTCAGGGTTTCTCTCTCAAATGAGAGGGCACATGGCAAACACAGTCAAGACTTCTGTCTCAGTTGAAGGGCACATGGTGAACACAGCATCATCTGCTAGCTTTCTCTCCTGGCTTCCAGCTTCATGAAGTTCCCTAGGAGGTGTTTTCCTTCTTCATCTCCAAAGGTTGCTGGCTGGTGGACTCTGCTTCTCATAGCTATGTCGTTCTGCTCTGCTCTCTCTGACTCTCTTTCATTCTCCAAAATGTTTCCTCTTTTATAGGACTCCAGAAACTTATCAAGACCCACCCAAATGGATAGAGACATGTTGTCACCTAATCCAGCTTAACAACCACTCTTGATTAAATCACATCTCCAGGGAGATGATTTGATTACAATTTCAAACATACAGTATTGAATAGGGATTATTCTGCCTTTGTGAAATGGGATTTAGATTAAAACATGGCTTTTCTAGGGGACATACATCCTTTCAAACCAGCACACCATGGTTAATGCAGTATGGCCTACTGTTACACATAGCCATCTATAAATTCTATGTTCTAGGTGTTTTTACCTGCATTCAATCAAGCACAGTGGAAATTGTGCAGGGGTACAGTGAAAATTTCCCTATTACGTAGTCCCCCAGATCTCTGCCACATCAGCTGCCATTCAGTTACAGAAAACAGAGCTCACATTAGCTATTTAAAGAAAAATTATATACTTTAATAATGAAGTTTGTTTCTAAAACATTTGGAAAAGCTAAAGGATCAGGCTTCACCAAAGGGGCTGCTACCTCTGGCACAATTAGGAAAGTGGGAGATAGAAAAGCTACCATTAGAACTGTGACATTAAAAATATTCCACTGTTGCTGTAATCCAGCCATCAGGAAGCTAACTGGTTAGCTGCTTCTTTAAATCAATGACCACAATTTGAGACCAGAATGCTATTAAAGAACAGCCCTGCGCCTCTGCATTCTTGGTTACTGGCAGCAAAATAGTCCAACAGAAGATGGATCCCATGTCACTTTTGCCTTCCACTGCCTTGAAAGTGTGTAACTTAACCTGTACCTAGAAACTTAGCTTCAAGGGGTCCTAGGAAGTGTGATTATAGTTTGTTAAAGTTGAGAAACACACTATACCAGAAATGGGTTGGCTTTTACAATGGGAATTCAAGTTTACTGTTGTGAGACTGTGAAAATGTCCAAATCAGGGTATCAACAGGATGATACCTTCATCCTGGGGAAAGCCGCTGGCAGTCCCGGACCCCTGTCACATGGGAAGGCATGTGGCTGTGTCTGCTGGCACTTGTCTCCTGGGTTTTATTGCTTTCAGCTTCGACTGCTTTGTCTGTAGCTTTCTTTCTGAGCTTCTGTGTGTTTTTCACTTAGCTTCTTTTTCCTTTTTCCATGTCTTTTGTCCTCTGATAAGGACTCCAATAAAGGATTAAGACACACCCTGAATGAGGTGGGCCGTATCTCAACTTAAGATCCTACTCTCCATATTGTGAGCCATAGATTGTACACCATGTATGGATGGATGTGTGTGAAGGTTTCTCAGTAAAAATATACAAAAAAAAAAAAAGGATCCTACTCACCAAACGAGTCTGCATACAATGGGTCCACACTGACGGGAATGGGTTAGTTTTAAGAGCGTGATCTTTTCTGAGGTACACAGAGTTCCTTACCATGACAGTTTACTACAAAACTTCTTTAAAATATATATTCTGGCCTTAAGAATAAAGAAGACTTGTCAAAATGAATCTGGGATGAATACCAGGTGTCACTCGTCATCTCTATGACATCTAGCTTCCCTCCCAGGAACAGCCACCTGTGTCAGGTTCTTCCCATATCATTTTTCAGATACTATTCATGTAAACCTTGTTTCCATGAGCAGGTGCATACTGCAGACACTGCCTTATTCTTTTTCCACATAAAGAGATCATCCTTTACATATAATATTTGCACAATAAACCATGGTTCTGGAAATTCTTTAATTGGCCTTTTATTGATACTTAGTTCTTTTCCAGTTTTCACTATTATAACAGCTATTCATATATGTGTATGTGGGCATGTATAGAACAGCGGTTGAAAGGAGCCAGAGAATGTATGTTTTAGACATCATGAGCCATACGGTCTCTGTAGCAACTGTTCAACTCTGCCGTTATAGCTAGACAGCAGTTACAGGTATCACATAAATGAATGTCATGGCTGTGTTTCAGTGAAACTTTATTTACAAAACAAGGTTGTGGACCATATTTTGTGTATGGGCCACAGTTGTACAACCCATGAGAAGCTTCAGTTTGAGAGAGAAAATTACAGGGTCAATGAGTATATATATGAGTGTTTAACTTGGATGTGTTCTGTACTTTTTTTTTCTGTTGTCTTCACTGACTCAGGACATTCAAAGATGTATCAAGCCAATGTAAAGAAGAAAATCCACAATACATGGTTCAGAGAATCCATCATTAGGATCCATGAGTACTTTGACGAGGAAGCCACCCTGAGAGAATGTGAATATTTAGAACGCCTTTTCGCTGTGAAAGCAAATGGAAAAGAGCCGCGTACAGTGGTCCTTTATGGAGTCCAAGGAATTGGGAAAACGACATTGTTGATGAAGTTAATGTTGGCCTGGTCAAAGGGTACTATCTATCAGAATCGATTCCTCTATGTCTTCTACTTCTGCTGCCGGGAAATGAAGCAATTGACGGTGACAAGCTTGGCTGAATTGATTTCCAGAGACTGGCCCACCTCTCCCGCCCCACTAGGAGAAATCACGTCCCAGCCTGAGAGACTCTTGTTCATCATTGATAGCTTTGAAGAACTGAAATGTAGCTTGAAGGAACCTGAATCAGCTCTGAGCAGTGACTGGATGCTGCAGCAGCCTACCCAGGTGCTGCTGAGCAGTTTGATGAGGAAGAAAATGCTCCCAGAGTCTTCGCTGCTCATCACGGCTACCCCTGTGTGCCAGGAGGACCTTGAGGCCGCATTGGAGTCCCCAGAGGTTGGAACACTCGTGGGATTCGATGAGAATGACAGAAAACTGTTCTTCTCCTATCTATTTCAAGACTGGAAGAGAGCCACGGAAGCCTTCGATTTTGTAAGAGAAAATGAACAATTGTTTTCCATGTGCCAAATCCCTGTCCTATGCTGGATTGTGTGTACTTGTCTGAAGCAGGAGATGGAGAGGGGAAAAGACCTGGCACTCACCTGCCGACGTACCACCTCTCTCTATGTCTCTTTTATGTTTGACTTGTTCACACCCAGTGGTGCTGCCTGTCCACTCCAGCGTCGCAAAGACCAGTTGGAGGGCCTCTGTTCCCTGGCTGTGGAGGGTATGTGGACTGACACATTTGTGTTTAATGAAGAGGATCTCAGGAGAAATGGGTTAGTTGATTCTGACATACCTGTGTTGCTCGAGGTGAAGGCTCTTTGGAAGCGCAGAGAGCATGAGGACTCATATACATTCATCCACATGTGCGTCCAGGAGTTCTGTGCTGCCATGTTCTATTTGCTGAAGAATCCCAGTGACCACCACAACCCGGCCATTGGATGTGTGAAGACACTGTTGTTGACCCACTTAAAGAGTGTAAAGGCACATTGGATTTTTATGGGATGTTTCATGTTTGGCCTTTTAAATGAAAAGGAAAATCAAAGGCTGGATACATTCTTTGGCTTCCAGCTGTCCCTGGAGATAAAGCACCAACTTCATCGGTGCCTAAAGAGCTTAAGTGAGCATGAATGTCTATGGAAAGAGATAAGTTTCATGAAATTATTCTACTGTCTGTTTGAGATGCAGGATGAAGCCTTTGTGAGGCAGGCAATGAACTACTTCCAGGTAGTCAATTCTTTCCTCTTTGACAATGCGGACATGATAGCCTCTGCCTACTGCTTCAAACACTGTTCTGGCTTGAGGAAACTTCAGCTTTGTATCCAAAACGTCTTTAAAGAGGAGAACAGGGACGATTCTGTGTGAGTCCCTCCAATGACTTTATATCCCCTTTACAGCATCTACCATATCCCCAAGGGTGTTTTGCTGATAAAGCATTTAGTACAGGATTGTGGTTAGGATCTCACCTTTTCTGTGAAACAGACCTCAGTTCTAGCCCTTGCTTGACTCTGTGAGCTGTGTGACCTAGTCCCTGAGACACATCACCTCCTTGTAAAGGGGACGATGATAGTAGGTACCACATCTTGTGCATTTTAAGATATTTAGGAGTAGCTCTGATCTTTATCCGCTTGATGTCAGACCCTTCCCCTAAGTTGTAACAACTAAAAAGTCTCCATATATTATCAAGTGTACCCTGAATTGCAACAGCATGCCTGGTTCAGGACCACTAATATAAGGTGATCTCACCTGACTGACTTTATTCTCCCTGGCTAAAGGTGGGTCTGAGTCGAATGTCTTGTTCTCAGGAAGATAACTTAATATGCTTATATATTGTGAATGGCTTGGGTTGAGTATTTTCCCATGGAAAGCATTTCCTTCCTCCTTCATTACAGGTCATGCTATAATCTCCTGCAGTGGCGTCAGATCTGCTCTGTGCTTACTACAAATGAACACCTCAGAGAACTATACATTTATGACAGTGGCTTTAATGAGTCTGCCTTTGTGACTTTGTGCCATCAGCTGAGCCATCCCAATTGTCACCTTCAAAAGCTTGCGTAAGTTGGAGACCAGCGGGACTTGATTATGTTGTGCAAATAACAAATTATTCTCACCTCTAGCTTTTGGGTGAGGCCAACTGCATATGCAAAGAATTATAATCTAGAGCAGGGTTTCTTACCCACAGCACTGTTACATTTTGGGCCAAATAATTATTTGCAGTGGGGGCTGTCCTGTGCATTGTAGACTGTTTAGAAGCATCCTTAGCCAATATGCCAATAGCAAACACCTTCCAACTATGACAATCAACTGTCTTCAGATATTGCTACATATCGCTGGGGAAGCAAAAATGCCCCCAGTTGATAACTGCTGATCTAGAATAATTTATGTTGGTAACATGGGAACTGAATTTCACAAAGCATATAAGAGGGAGTATGTAGGCTTTCCATGTGGTAGTAGATGGAAGTAAATGTGTCTACATGAGATTGACGGGGATTGTCTTCGTTTGCCAGGTTTACACGGCAGACTCAACACCATTGGTTGGCTCACCAACAGAAATTTATTACCTTTCAGTTGCGTAGGCTAGAATCCCAAAATCAAGGTACCAGCAAAGATCATGCTTTCCCCCCAAACTCTGTAGCATTCTTGCACTGGCTTGTCACAATCCTTGGCTTAACATTTCTGAATCCAATCATGCGGCAATTTCTCTCTCCTTTTGTCTGCTCTTCTCATTTCTGCTGACTCCTGGCTTCTTGCTCCTCCTCTGTCCTTCTCTTTATAAGCCTTCCAGTAGCATGTTTTAAGATCCACCCCAATTCAGTTGGCCATACCTTAAGTAATAAAAACATCTTCAAAAGGTCCTATCTTATAAATAAGACAGTACCTACAAGAACACAGATTAGATTAAGAACATGCCTTTGTTGGGGTACATAATTTACTGTATCACAGAGATGGATATAGTGTGACTGGCAAGATAAAAAGATAGGAAGGGCATTGACTTAGTGTGCGAGAGCTGCTAAAAGAAAATACCATAGACTGATGGGCTTTGACCACAGGAATTTATTGTCTCATTGCTTTGGAGGCTAGAAATTCTAAATCAAGATCTCAGCAGTCCATCCTTTCTCCAAAGTCCTTAGTGTGCTGGTGGTTCCATTTCTGTCTCTGTCACATGGAAATCTGTTTCCTCTTCTGTGTCCTACTCCTCCCGCTCAATTGTC
Organism: Myrmecophaga tridactyla; assembly: GCA_004026745.1. NCBI lineage: Eukaryota > Metazoa > Chordata > Mammalia > Pilosa > Myrmecophagidae > Myrmecophaga > Myrmecophaga tridactyla. The sequence goes on along the minus strand of PVIY010018784.1, from coordinate 34,197 downwards.
TGGACCTTTATCTAGATTCCCTCTTCTTATAAGGACACCAGTCATATTGAATTAAGGTTCATACTGATTCAATTTGGCCTCATCTTAATACAACCTTAGAAGATCCTATAAACAAATGAGTTCATATTTACAGGACCAACATTTGCAGAACTTCAACATGTCTTGGGATGGGGGCATGATTCAATCCCTAACCTGTATTAATGTGACATGGGGTACTCTAGATTTTCTCCAATATTCACTCACTCATTCAGCAGATATTAATGACATTAATGAAGACAACTGCTTGGCAGGTACTGCAATACTGCAGTAAATCCAACAAAGACTTTGATCCGAGATGTTTATCTTCCATGGGTGGGGGTGCAAGGAAGAGAGAGTAAGAGAGGAGTGTTCTTAGAAAGGAGGGTGTCAATGGTGGGCTGATGTTGAAACAGAGAACTTAAAGAAGTCAGGAAGGGAAGCAACAAGGAGGTCTCTGAGCCCCCAAGTGGCATGAGCAAAGAGAATAGAAATAGAAGATGGCTCTGAAGGGTGGCCAGGTGCTGATCAGTGTTGAAGGGCATTTTCTTTGAGAAGGGGAGCCCCAGAGGGGGAAAAACATATGGAGAAGAGTAATGATTTGAGTTACATTTTACATGGATCATTCTGATAGCTTTTTAGAAAATAGTGAGTGGACATATGGGTGTAGGAAAGCAAGTTCAGAGGCTGATGTGATAGTCTAAGCTAGAGAAGATGATAGTTTATACTAGGCTGATGCTAATGGAAATGGTAAGAAGTGATGGGCTGCTGGTCATTTCAAAGGAGGAACTTAAAAGGCTTGCTGATGGATTCGATGTGTGCTGTAAGAAGTCAAGGATGTCTCATTGTTTGGCCTGAGCAACTAGGAACATTGGAGAAGAAAAGTGAATGAGTACATGCATTGAGTATTTACTATGTCCCAGGGCCTTTATGGGATATTTATGTTGAGAATATAAATTAACTTTTTTTTCTACCCTGCTCCTCAGAGCCTCACACATCCTTTTCTCTTTGCCTAGAATGTTATTCATTGCCCTATGCCATTTCCTCTTGGATAGACCTATCATTTAGATCTCATCTTGAGGAAAGCCATTTCTGAAATCTAGAACAAGTTATTATCCCTTTTACACACCCTTTCCTCTTGCTGTTCCATCTTTTGCCACACTCAAAATATTAAAGTTTCTCTGGTCACAAAAAGGGTAAAGCTAGGTTCTGAACCAAAAGCAGACAAGTTTCAGAGTTTCTGGTGATGCCTACCACACCTACTGCTTCTTTAAATGCTTATTTTTAAAACAGATCCCTCTATACCTTGAGAAGCACTATGTTAACCTGTATTTGATGGCCAGCCATGTGTAGATGGCTGTCCTAGATCCCAGAAATAAAACAGAGCTTGTTAGCATACTGTCCTTAAAGAACATACAGTTAAGTAGACTTGGTTGGTTTATGTTCTACCTCCCATAAAACATATAGATATTTCTCAGTTGGAAGTGAAAATGAAAGAAACGAGAGTCTGAGGTTCTGGTTGTCTGGGGCAGTTGTCCTAGTTTAGGATTTTGCAAAAATCCTCTGATGTGATTCAGAACTTAAGGATTCCAGAGAGAGCAATATTTGTCTGGGAAATGCCGTGACCACTAACCCCAATCCCCATCACACCCCCCGAAGTGTGTGCCCCATGCTGCAGTAGAGCATTTTCTTCCAACCAGGGACTTGACCTCCAGTGTTCTCTGGCATCTAGATGTGGACGTGTGGCTTTATTGGCAATTGGAATGTGATATGTGCGTCACTTCTAAGCCAAAGCCTTTATAAAGAGGCGGGGGTCTTTTCATGTACTTTCCCAATCTGTTTGAAATCACAAGAAGGCACCTGGGTAGGTAACTACATAGAGAGGAGTGTTCACACACATCAGTGTCATTAAAATGGAAATGAAATCTCATTAGAATGAGAACCCTGTCTCAGGAGTTCTGTGGAGGGGCAAGAGATTCTGAGTTTCTAACTAGCTTCTGGGTAATGTAATGCAGCTGGTCTAAGAACCACCCTTTGAGGATCAGAGTTATGGAACAGTGCCTTCTTAATAGTGTCTGCACCTATTATTGTCTGAGGACCTTAAAGAAATCTTCATACTCATATCGAACCCCCAAACTAGTCGATCAAAATATTCCCATGTGATTTCAATGTGCAGCTGAGGTAGAGAACTGACTTTGAGAAAAGCCCTGTAGCAGCCAGTAAAACCTGCATTGAACTGTAACATGAAAAGAAAAATTTTGTGTTGATCCACTTAAACCTGAGGGATTGTTATACTGGATAGTATCGTACCATGTTTTCTCAATCTGGGCACTATTGATATCCTGGGCTGGATAATTCTCTGTAGTGGGAGGCTCCTCTGTGTGCTAGGACAGTGCAGCCTCCTGTCTTATTTGCTCCTCCTGTTTTCAGCCAGTAGAAAATCCCAGTGATGATGACCAAAATTGTTCACATACTGTCAACTGTCTGGCTGAGAACCCCTGGGCTGCACAGTTAGGTTGTTGTGAAATTAGAGTATTGGCTAATCCTGGGATAGAGGAGAAAATTGAAGACAAGATGCTCAGGAAAATTGGAGGTAAGGTGCACAGAATATGCACCCAGGCTTCACTGGATAAAATCCATCCAAAACTCTCTTTTTTTTTTTTTTTTTGCAGGTTAAATAATGTTTCCTTCTCTGGAGACAGTTGGCTTTTCTTTGAGGCACTCACTCATAACCCAGATTTGAAATACCTGAACCTCAGTAACATGGGACTCTCCCACAATGAGGTAAAGTTTCTCTGTGACATCTTGTCCCAGCCAACGTGCAACATAGAAGAATTGCTGTAAGTCTGTGTTCACAAGTCTCACTGATCATATTTTAATATGCCTGCTTTTCTCCTCTTTTCTATTTATGTTCAAACTTAAGCTTTCCAGGCTCCAGGGAACTGGAGGACAGAATATGGAAGTTAAGTTTTCTAAGTTGGCACTTTGGAAAACTATTTGGCTATATTCATCTTTCATAGATACTGGCATACTGTATAACCCAGAAATTCTACTCTTAGAAATATACTCAACAGAGTTGCATCCATAAGTTTGCTGAAAGATAGGTACTAAGATATTTTTTACAGGTATTCATAACACCTGAAAAATTGAAATACCCACAAACAATAAGTTAGATAAGAAACCTGTGGCTTATTTTCTCATATACCATGAGAATGAATAATCTACATCCATGTGAACAACTTCAATGAACCTCACAAGACATGGTGGATGGAGAGGAGCCAAAGTCCAGAATATGTCCTATGCTTTTATTTATATAAATTTTGAAAACGGGAAAGAATATGTTGTTAGAGATTAGGATAGTGGTTTCCTTTGGGCGGGCAGTGATGAGAAGTGGGTATAGGAGATAACAGATACTGTTTCTTTACCTGGCTACTGGCAACACAATTCATTCATGATAATCCATTGGATGATACTGATCCATTTATGTACTTTTCTATATTAGTATTATGTATTTTGTATTATTATTGAATTTATTCAATAAATCAAGAATTCATTCTAATACTTATCCCCTGCTCACCTTCTTTAGTACCTATATAGAACCCAACATAGAACTTCTACATAGAAACTACAAAGAACTCTTTCTCAGTTCTATGGACTCCCATCAACCAATCATAACTAAGACCCAAACCCCATATTTTAAAAATAACAGCTTGAGATATAATTTCCATACCAAAAAACTCACCCTTTTAAAGTACAATTCAGTGATTTTAGTATATTCACAAATTTTTGTGACCATCACCACTATCTAATTTTAGAGCATATTCATCATCCCAAAAAGAAGCCCCATATCCACTAGCACTCATTCCCCACACCCCGCTATCTCCTGCCCTGCCAACCACTCAACTCTCTTCTGTCTCTGTGGATTTGTCTGTTCTAGAAATTTCATATAAATGGAATCACACAATATGATCTTTTTGTGACTGGCGTCTTTCACTTAGCATAGCCTTGTAGCATGTGCCAGTACTTCATTCCTTTTTACTGCCCAATAATAGTCCATTTAATTTATCCATTCACCAGTTGATGGACATTTAGGTTGTTCACATCTTTTAGCTATTGTGATAAGTGCTGCTGTGAACATTCATGTATAAGTTTTTGTTTGCACACCATTTTTCACTTCTTTTGGGTATCTCTGGGTCATATAGTAATTCTGTGTTTAACTTTGGTGCTTTTTCCAAAACTCTTTTCCACAGCAGATGCCCCATTGTATTCCTACCAATAATGTATGAGAGTTCCAATTTCTGCACGTCCTTGTCAATGCTTGATACTTTCCATTATTGTTTTATTATAGCCGTCTTAGTGGGTGTGAAGTGGTATCTCACTGTGGTTTTTGACTTGCATTTACTCATTGATTAATAATGTTGGACATTTTTTCATGTTTTTGTTGGCTATTTTGTATATCTTCTCTAAAGAAAATGTCCATTGGAGCCCTTTACCTATTTTTAATTGAGTAGTTTGTCTTTTTGTTGTTGAAACAAGAACTCTTCTATATGGTCTCGATACAAGTTTCTTATCAGTTATTATTTTCAAGTATTTTCTCCCACTTTGTGAACAGTCTTTTCATTTTCTTGTTGGTATCCTTTGAAGCGCAAAAGTTATTAATTTGGGTGAAGTACAACTTATTTTCTCTTTTAGTCTCTTGTGTTTTGGGTGACATATATATGAAACTGATTCCTCACTCAGGGTTATGAAGATTTACTTCTTTGTTTTCTTCTAAGTGTTTTATTGTCTTTTATCTTATATTTAGGTTTATGTTCTATTTTTGAGTTAATTTCTTATGTAGTTTGAAATAAGCCAAGTCCTACTATTACTCTTGAAAATAATTTCAATATCTTAAAGCTAGAAACAAATTTAAAACCATGTATTGTCACGAAATCATCCTGGATAGAAGACAGTAGGACCCATAGACTGGGTACTTTCCAATTACATGTTCATTTCTTGATAACTATCATAACTGTTTAGCTCTTTATTCTCTCATCTTTGTGCCTGGCTGATGCTTTTTTGTGGCAGCCAGAGATAAGGAGAAATGGTTGAGGCAATAGAAAGCATATCAGTGGCCATCAAACCAATTTAAAGAAGCCTTCAAATAAGGAGTTCTGTTGGTTCCCAGTTGAAGACTTCATCCATGGAACGCTCTCTGAGGAGGTATCACTTGAGCAGAGAGTTGAATGATTAGTATTCATATAGCCAAAAGCCATGGAAAGAGCACAATACTTAGGGTAAATAAGCACAAAGACCCTAAGTGGAGAAAAGGAGCTGGGTCAGGGGTGAATTTAGAGAAAAGCAAAATGAGTGAATTCCTTGATGAATAAAACCCATTGTGTTCAAGCAACTGGAAACAGCCAGTGTGTCTAGAAACAGGCACTCAGAAAGAGTCAGGAGCCTTGTAGATAATGCTATGTATTTGTGTGTATGTGTGTGTGCGCGCGCGCACGCACGCTATATGGTGGGGTCACATTTCATTCCTTTTCCATGTGAGTAGCCCATTATTGGAGCACCATTTTGTTAAATTTTTTGTTTGTCTGTTTTGTTGGTTTCTTTGTTTGTTTGTTTGGGAAGTTCATGGGCCAGGAATCAACCCCAGTCTCCCGCATGGACTTTTCCCTACAAGTGTGAGAAGCCATTAGGAGGTTTAAGCCGATGATGGAGGTAGCTGAGTGTATGTGTCTCAAGTTGCCTCTCATTGTAGTGTACAGAGTGGATTGATGGAGATCAAGAACAGAGGAAGGGGAATCCATGAGATTCCGACCAAGAGCAAATGTGTGCTCCTTAAATTTTACAGGATTGGCAAGAGGAATAGTTCAAGAAACTAGAAACAATAGGATGTGACTGCCTCTCTTTCCTACAGGCTTACAAAGTGTTGCCTCTCAGCTGATGATTGTGAAGTCTTGGTCTCAGTCCTAAACAGCAACAAGAAGCTGAAGCACCTTAATGTAGCCCGCAATTGCTTGGATAAAGGGATGGACCTGTTGTGTGAGGCTTTGCGCCACCCAGACTGCACTCTGGAAACCTTGGTGTGAGTAAACATCGGGAGGGCCCACCACAGAGAGCATGTGGCAGATTGATCTTTGATCTGTTGGTTAAAGTCCATCCTTGGATGGGGGCAACATAGCAAATGTTTCGAGCATAAGTTTAAGAATCAAACTTGAGTTAAAATCCTGTATTTATCACTTAAACACTGTTATTTTGAGCACCTTATTTAACTACCTTTGCCTTCAGTTTGCTCATCTGAAAAACGATAAGAGAAATCTTGTCTTAGAGGCTGTTCTGGTTTGCTAGCTGCCAGAATGTGATATGCCAGAAATGGAATGGCTTTTTAAAAAGAGGAATTTATTAAGTTGTACATTTACAGTTCTAAGGCCATGAAAAATGTCCAAATTAAAGCAAGGATATCGAAATGTCCAAACTAAGGCACTAACAATAGGTCACCTTCACTCAAGAAAGGCCGATGACGTTCAGCGTTTCTCACTCAACTGCAGAGGCACATGGTGAACATGGCAAGGTCTGCTTGCTTCTCTCTAGGCTTCTTGTTTCACGAAGCTCCCCTGGGGATATTTTCCTTCTTCATCTCCAATGGTCTCTGATTGAGTGGGCGCTCATGGTTCTTGTAGCTGTCCCGTGGCTCTAAAGAGGGACTCCTTCCAAAATGTTTCCTCTTTTAAAGGATTCCAGTAAACTTATCAAGACCCACGTGGAATGGGTAGAGTCACATCTCCCTCTTATCAAAAGTTAATACCCACAATTGGGCAAGTCACATCTGTGTGGATAATCTAATCAAGTTTCCAACATGCAGTTGGGAAATAAAAGCCTGCTCCCACAAGATTGGATCAGGATTAAAACATGGCTTTTCTAGGGTCGTAATCCTTTCAAGCCAGCACAGAGGTCTTATGAAAATTAAGATTATGCATACAGAACACTTACTAAGTATTAAAAGATGTTATATTGGATTAAAGTATCTATAATGCACATAGGTGCTTCCTGATTGATAACTTTTACTTGTTGCTAATAGGTAAAGTGGATGCTCAGCTGTAGGTGTTTGCTAAGGACAGCAGCAGAGCAGGGTCTGTCCTTATTGGGTCCATTGCACTCATTTCATACTGAGTATGTCATCCTTGCAATAATAGGATGAGTCAATATACTAACCTAGAAGCAAATTTGGGGAAACATAGAATACAAAGAAGGAGGAGAGATCAGTTTATGTGTTGTAGGATCAATTTATTAGCAATTAATACAATTCTACTTACAACTTCAATTCATTCTAGTTCTTGCATAAACAAGTGAGGGGAGAGAAACACATATGCATTTGTATATATTTGCTTATTCAATATGTAACTACCCTTGGAGGAGAGAGAAGGATTATTATATAAGTTGCCTACGGTAAATTGGACTAAGAGGCTGGGGGAGATGGTAGGGAGATTTTACTGTTGGAGCTTCTGGGTTTTTTTTAATTTGAACTACATGAAAGTAAGGGTATTTGGAGAGTATAACAGGAAGAAATTAAAGGACATACACTTCCAGCTAAAATGGAATACCAGGGATTTAATCTTCCACCTAAGCCAACCAAAAATAACTGAATGAAATAGTTTAAGACACTATTTGATATATTGAAAAATATAAGTAGAGCAATGGATGATATAAAAATCCATAAATTAAACAAGAATTGAAAACTACAATGTATGAGGTTAAAAAAAAACCCACTGATGGTATTGAAGCCAGATTAGATATTATAGAGTTAAGATTAGCAAATTTAAGATATAGCAAAATAAACTGTCCAAAATAAAGCAAAGGGATAATATTTTTAAATGAAAGAACATCACCGAGCTGTGGACTACTTTATATGTCATTGGAGACCCAAGAGCAAGTAGAAAGATGAGGAAGACAAAAATATTTGAGGAAATAATGGCCTATTTTTTCCAAATTTGGTGAAAATTATAAACCTGCAGATCTAAGAATCTCAATGAACCCCAAGCACAAGAAATGTGAAAAGAAATAACACCAAAACAAATAATGATCAAAATTTCTTAAAACCAGTGATAAAGAGAAAATCCTAAAGATACTAAGAGAAAGACGAGTTATGGATAGAGGAAAGAAGTTAAGAATGATAATGTTCTCATCAGAAATGCTATAAGCAATGAGACAGTGGAGCAGTATCATTAAAGTAATGAGAGAAAAAACTGTCAACCTATTTTTTTCTATATCCAGCAAAAATCTTTTAGAAACAATAAGTAAATAATGAAGTTTTCAAAATATGTAAAGCATCACCAAACAACCCACATGATAAGAAATGTGAAAAGAAATCCTCTGACAAATACCAGATGTAACTATAAATCTAACCAGAGGAAAGAGGGGCACCAGAAATGGTAACACCATAGGTAAATATTTAAGACTTCTTCATATTATTTAAATACTTTAAAAGCATAATTGACTATTTAAACAAGGGGCTAGCAAATGATAGCTCATGAGCCAATTTGGCCTGCTGCCTGCTTTTATAAAACCTTATTGTAACACAGTCATGCCCATCTGATGATATACTGACTATGACAGCTCCATGCTGTAATAGCAGAATTGAATACCTGCAATAAAGACCATATGACCTCCAAAGCCCCTTCCAGAAAATATGGTTAACCCCTAGTTTAAACAAAAATTATAGCAATGAATTCTGGGGCTCTAACATATGTAAAAATAAGATGTGTAAAAATAGTATGAAGGTCAGAAGGGTGAAATGGAAATATGCCATTATCTTTCTGTTACTAAACACAAAATATTACTTGAAGGTAAATTGTGATGTTAAAAATGTATGTTGTAAAGTGCAAAGAATTCATTAAAATAATGAAAAAGAAGTACAGCTAATAAGCCAACAAAGGAGACAAAAGGAAATCATAAAAGGTTTTGAATGCAAAAAAGGCAGTAAAAGAAGAAATATTGAATGAAGAATGGATAGGACAGTTAGGAAACAAATAGCGAGGTGAAAGACTTATGCCTAACCATATCAGTAATCACATTATATGGTCTAAATAAATAATTAGGAGACAGGTAGATGGGGTAAAAAAAGAAAACCCACCTATATTCTACCCACAAGAAACAGACTTTAAATGTAAAGACATAATAAAGCAAAAGGTGGAAAATGACATACTAACATCAAGAGAAATTTGGAGAGTCTATATAAATAGGCAAAATAGATTTTACCAGGGATGAACAATGTCATTTCATGACAAAAGTATCAATTCATTATCACATAAACATTTAGGGTCGTTATGCACCTAATAACAGCTTCAAACCATGTAAAAAAAATTAAAATAGAACTGCAAGGATAAATAGAAAAGTCAAAATTATAACCAGAAATTTCAATATTCCTTTAATAATAAGAATAGAACAAAGAGAAAATAGTAAAGACAGGTCACATTGGTTGATAGTGTTCATCAAATCTTTTGACACTTATTAGATACCTCAACAACAGCAGAATACATGTTCTTTTAAGTGTACCCAGAGCAGTTACCAAGGTAGACCACCTTCTAGGTCATGAAGTCAGTTTCAAGAAACTTAAAAGGATTCAAGTCATAGCATCTCTAACCATAATGGAATAAATTAGAAATCAACAGCAGAAATACCCCTGGAAAATTCCAAAGTGCTTTGGAACTAAGTAATACATTTTATATTACATACACCAAAGAATAAATCAAAGGGAACATGGAAAGTATTTTGAAGTATGTGAAAATGAAGGTACAACATATTAGAATTTGTGAGATGCATCTGAAGAAGTATGTAGGAGGAATGGAAAGCACTAAATGTCTACATTAGAAAAGAAAGTTCCATACAAATAACCTCAGCTTCCACCTTGAACCAGAAAAATAAGAAAAAATTAAACCCAAAGGAAGCAAAAGAAAGAAAATTAAGATCAGAGTGGGAATCAATGAAACCAAAAGGTTGTTCCTTGAAATAATCAATAAATTGATCAACCTCTAGCCAGGCTGATGAGGAGATAAACAGAAGATACAAATTACCAATATTAAGAAAGAGTGAGATAAAATCACAGAATCTGTAAAGATTCTACAGATATTAAAAGGATTTAAGGAACTATTATGAACACATTTATTCTTACAAATTTGATAACCTTTGTGAAATGGACCGATTCCATGAAAGAAACAACTTTTCAAAACTCACTCAAGAGGGCGGGCCATGGTGGCTCAGTGGCAGAGTTCTTGCCTGCCATGCTGGGAGACCTGGGTTTGAGTCCCGGTGCCTGTACATGCAAAAAGAAAAAAAAAATTTCATTTAAAAACTCACTCAAGAATAAATAACCTTGCACTCCTACATCTATTCATGAAACTGAATTTGGAGGTTGTAACCTTCTCACAGAGAACTCTAAGCTCACCTAGATTCAATGGTGAATTCTATCAAACATTTAAGAAATACTGATTCCAAACAAACTCTTCCAGAAAATTGAATACAAAGGAAAATCCCAAATATGATGCCGGTACTATCCTTGTACCAGAACTAGATAAAGATATTACAGGAAAGAAAGCTAGATTAATTTCTTTCATGATCATGTATATTAAAATTCTAAACAAATTTTAGCAACTCAATCTAACAACATCAAAAGGATGAAACATCATGACTAAAACAGGGCTTATCATAGGGATTTACCATTAGTAAACATTCTAAAATAATTCAATGTAATTCATATTAGTATTCTAAAATAGAATAACTTGATTGCCTAATAGACACAGAAAAATATTTGACAAAATCCAGCACTATTTTTTAAAATGCTCTGGCAACTAGAAATGGTAGGAATTTCCTCAACCTGGTAAAGAGAATGTCTGAAAACCCCTCAGCTGGCATCATTCTCAATAGTGATTTCCCCCTGAGATCAAGAATAAAACAAAAATGTCTACTTATACCACTGCTATTCAACATTGCACTAAATGATCTAGCTAGTGCAAGAAAGCAAGGAAACAAAAGACCTCTTATAACCTCTGCTTTGTACTTGCTGTATTTGGTCTCTTAAGGATTTTGTATATAAAATGATAGGAATAGTACTTTTATTGTGGGGTTAAAAAATATCTTGAGAGTATGGTTTCCAAATATTTTCTCCAAATCTGTAGGTTGTCTTTACTTTCTTGATAATATCTTTTGATGCATAAAGGTTTTTAATTTTTATAAAGTCAAAAAATATATATCTTGAGATGTCATTTTCCTTTTCCCTCCTTTTCACCTATATGTTTATCTCCACAGCTTAACTTACTGCAACCTCAGTGGCTCTTGCTGGGGGAACCTCTCTGAAGCTCTCCTGCGTAACAAAAGCCTGATCCATCTGGACCTCAGCGCAAATGTCTTGGAAGATAATGGATTAAAACTCCTCTGTGAGGTCTTCAAACACCCAAACAGCCACCTACAGTCACTATGGTAGGTGCCTTGAGGTTTACTCCGAAGATCAAGCCCCTTTCGAGGCCTTGGGCTTCTGAAAAGGCCATCGCATCTGCACCTTATAACGCGAAAGCTAAAACGTACATGGCTCAGAATCTTGTAGAGATGTTCAGGTGAACAAACTTGTACGTTGACTTTTACATCACAGATTTAATATGTTGCTAATTGTTGTTTAGTTGGGTATGTGTAAAGGACTAAGAAAAAAGGAATTATTATTACTTGGGGTACAAGGATGATTTATGGCTAAAGATATGTTTGGCATGTATTCTACAAGGACAGTAAGTTTTATCACATGGATCCAGAGAACTGAAATTCCAGAGAGATGGTAAAAATGTAGGAGTGGGAGATCTGATAATATATGTGACAGTTTATGTGGATAAAATAGAGGATATTTCAAGAGGAATAAGGGTAGTTAGAGTAATGGGGTGAAAGAAAGATAGTGAAAATACTTAATTCCATATGATAAAATTGAGAAATATCTTTTCTGAGGGCAATTGGTATAGCTTTTCCCTTATAAATCCAGAGACTTGTGGAATTTTAGGCAGAATTATTTTTTATAATCTGTTAGAAAATCTCAGAGTTTAGAACTTTGTATTCCTTGCTTGAAGAGTATGTTAAATGTGAGAAAAGAGACGTGTTCTTTATTTCATAATGGTGGGTTAGGTTACCTAGATCAACCTTGAACATGAAACCATTAAAGCAGTCAATAAAAGATTATTTTAAAAACCATTAAATGCATCTAGAAACTGAACTTGAAATACAATGAGTAGTAGATTAAGTGAGGTTGTCAAAATTCCTTAATATAATTTTTTAAATGAAGCCTTAAAACAGTAGTCTCAGCCATGCCGTTGATTTTGAGGCCTGCCCTTATGAAACTCATTCCTATAGTGGAGAAGCTAAGACTACCAAAATGAGCCCTAAGAGTTGCTTCCAGTGAGCCTCTTTTGTTGCTCAGATGTGGCCTCTCTCTCTCTCTCTAAGGCCAACTCTGCAAGGAAAATCATTGCCCTCCCCACTACGTGGGACATGACTCCAGGGGTTAAAGTCTCCCTGGCAACAGGGGGCATGACTCACAGGGATGGTCCTGATACGGTGGGATCAACAACAACTTCCTGACCAAGAAAGGGAACAAAATAAGGCATCCAGTGGTTAAGAGAGTTGAGAGGCTATTCTAGAGGCTACTCTTAAGCAAACTTCAGCTAAACATTGCTAATTCCTATGATTTACCAAACTCCAAGCAATGTCATTATTGTTAACTCTTAAGAACACCTAGGGCTCTAACTGAGACTCTATAAAGGTTTCATGCACTAAGTTTGATTTCCTGAGGGTTCCTAGGCCAGATAAATCCTAAAACCCAGAGGCACCAGCCTTTCCAAGATTATCAGTTAATTACATACCCTCCCCCTTATTGTTAATACCCCTTAACAATGAAAAAGGTAGAATGGGCATAGCCCAAAAAGCCTATAGACTGGGAGAAGGATCAAAGGAGAAGGAGGAGTTATAACAGGGAAAATAGGATTTAACCAATGAGTATGACTGCAGAATCACTATATTGATATTTCTTTTAGCCCCCAGTGATTTGGAACAGCCAGAAGGAAAAATCTGAGATGGTGGAAAGGTAGCCCATGACAAGTTCTCAAAATGTTCTGCAAATAGTTGTTAACATATATTTTGAAAATTAAACATACATACATACACACACACACACACACACACACCCCTGAAAAAGCAAATGGAAATCCTCCCAGGAGGCAGATAGCAGGACATGATCTCTGACCTCAAATTAATCCTAAAATGATCTTTCAAGATCAAAAAACACCACACAGTTAAAATAACCTAAAACACAAGAAAACAGCACACTGGCCAAGAACAAGCTGAAACAAACCTGCCTCTTACACTTCAGATATTGCAGTGGCCAGAGTCATCTTTTTTAAACAGTGTAAATATAAGTTTCATAAAGAGGCAAGCTTAAATAGTAATCCCCCCAAAAAGAGAAAATGCTTTAAGAAGGAAATTAAAAATCTGTAGCTAAGTTATTAGAATTAAGTTTAGCAAACTTGCTTAAAACAATTGACATACAAAAACTTTCTATATACCAACAAGAAGTAAGCTAATGGAAGTAAGGTACCATTTACTAAAAGGAAATTAACTAAGGGGTGGACCACGTGGCTCAGCAGGCAGAGTTCTTGCCTGCCATGCCAGAGACCTGGGTTTGAGTTCCCATTCCTGCCCATGTTTAAAAAGAAAAAGAGCGGGAAGAAAAAGGGATTAACTAGGAATGAAGTTAACACAGTATGTAAGACTTTTGTAGCAAATATCAATAAATGGTAGTATAGGACAAGAAAAAGATTAAAATATTCAGTATTTTTAAAACTCAGTTCTCTGCAAAGTATTTTAATTTTCATGAGCCCCAATCAAAATAAAATATTTTTGGTTTGCTTTTGCTGTCTTGTTGAAATCAAAGTCAATTTAAAAATACATATGGTACTTGCAAATGGCCAAGAATACCTAAGAAACAAAGAATAAAAAGTGGGAGGGCTTACTCTAAAGATAACAAGATATTATAAAAGTATAAAAATTAGTAGCATAAATTCACACAATGATAAACAAATAGACTAAAGAAATGAGAACCCAGGAACAGGCTTGTCTGCATATGTTCAGATATTGCATCATGGACATGGTGCTATGGAGAAGTAGGGAAGGGACAAAGTTTCAACAAATGATACTGGGACAGTTATCCATATGGATGATAAAGGCTGTAGTATTTTGGCATCTTTCTTTTGTAATATCCAACACAATCTAGCAAACCTTGAGAGTGACGTCATCACTGTTACTTTGCAGTTTGGTAAAATGTCTCATCACCGCAGAGGGCTGCCGAGACCTTGCCTCAGTTCTCACCCACAACCAAAACCTGAGGTTTCTGGAAATTGGGTGCAACCCCATAGAAGATGATGGTGTGAAGCTGTTGTGCGAAGCTCTGACACATCCCGATTGCCACATAAAGAATCTTGGGTGGGTATCCTCAAGGGCATGTCTCTGTGGGTGGTTGTTTGGAAGACTGATGGGCATAAAGAAAACTCCATTGGGGGTGTGTCCCAGTCAACCGTTGTTGCATAATTAACCACTCCAAACCTTAGAGGCATAAAATGAGGAGCAGTTATTGCTGGCTATTCTTCTGATCTAGGCATGCTCAGATCCATGGAGGGTTGGCATTCGGCTGGTTGGGTGTTAACTGGGGATGAGGGGGTGACGGGACAGGGTTCCTCTCACCATCAAGCCAACCGAGCCTGGGCTTGTTGACATGGCATCTTAAGGTTCAAGAGAGCTAGAAGTGTACGAGGTGTATTGAGAACTCACATAATATTGCCTCCGGATCAAGGGGTGGGGAAAAGAGACTTAAATCTTAATTGAATAAGCTGCACAGTCAAACTGCAGAAGGTGTAGATATGGAGAGAATTGAACGGTTATAGCCACATCTACAATTTACCAGAGCGATAATCTGACATCAGGCATTGGATCGTGAGTCCCGGTCCTCAGAGGCTCTGGGATGACTCTTGGTTAAATGTCCAGCTCCCTTCCCACCGTCAGCTGCTCTCTTCACCCTGAGGGTGAGGCCACTGTTCACCGCGTGTCTTCTCCTTGCAGGCTGGATTCATGTGGGTTGACCAGTGCCTGCTGTGAGGATCTCTCCTCTGCCCTTAGCAGCAGTAAAACGCTGGAGAGGCTGAGCCTGACGCAGAACGCGCTGGACCATGACGGAGTGGTGGAGCTGTGTGAGGCCCTGAGACACCCAGCGTGTCCCCTGAAGGTCCTTGGGTGAGCTCGTGTCTGTTCTTCTTCATGGCGGAAGAGTCCTTGGGGCGAGGAAGGGGTTGACCAGGACCTGAAATGCACCCCTGCTCCACCTAATGAGTAGAGTCATTTAAAATGCAGGTGATTTTCCCAGGCTGTTGTTACAGGCGTGACAGAAAGAAGCATTCACTGAGCACAGTCACTGGAAAATGAGTGCCCAGTAACTGGTGGTACTTAACATAAGAATACAAATGACAATTACAAATTACATGTATCTGCATTTTAATGGCACAAATATTTTAATCAGATAACTATATAATCTTTGCATTTCTTTCTCATTTTCCCCTTTCCTTTCGAACCTATAAGCTCAAGGGAATCATAGGTAGTAATTAGGCCATTCACTTTTAGGAGAGGGAAATACAAGATGTTAGATGGAGATTGGTATAACTTCAGCACTAAAGAACATTAATTTCTTCCTCTGCTTGTAAAGTTACAGGTTTATTTCCTTAAAGTCATTTCTTATAAATCTATACCTAGGAATTCTTGGTGCCTAATACTATTTCTTTCTTATTTTATCTTTTTTGCCAAACATTCAGAATACAGAGTGCCAGAGAAGAGTCTCGATGTAGTGGAAAGACCGGGATTGTCTTATTTTCTGAGTCATGGAGATGTTTGTTTGAATTCTAGCTTTGTCTTGTGTAGTCCTGGACAAGGTATTTGTCTTCTATCTTCAAAATAGGGGTAGTTTGACACAGAAATCTTGAAAATATAAATTAAATAATACAATAAGTATGTTGAAGGCAAATAGAGTCTTCCTCTCCTCCCTCCATAACCCCCAGCCATGAACAGTCTCCATAAAATGTGTATTAAGATATTGCAGTTGTTTAAGAGTCATATTCACTAACTGTAGGAGGAAATAATTTGGTGCAGCTGCAAACGATACAGACACACCTCAGAGAAGCTGCAAGTTCAGTTCCAGAGCAAATATTGCCATAAAGCGAGTCACACAAATCACTTGGTTTCCCAGTGCATAGAAAAGTTATATCTTCCAAACTCCTGTGAATGTGGCATTTTTACGTCTTCCTGTGAATCACAAATTCTTAATGATAGCCAGAATGGTGAATCCTTTCCAGAAGGTCTTCAATTTACATTGCCCAGACCTAACAGAGGAATCACCATCTATAGCAGTGATAGATTTATCTAATTTCTTCTTTTTTAACATGGGCAGGCACCAGGAATCGACCCCAGGTCTCCGGCATGGCAGGCGAGAATTCTGCCACTGAGCCACTGTTGCACTGCCCTAATTTCTTAAATAATAAGTCTTGAAAGTCAAAATTACACCTTGATACATGGGCAGCAGAATGGATGTTGTGTTAGTAGGCTTGAAAATTTAATTTTGTTGTACATCTCTGTGAGAGCTCTTGGGTAATCAGGTGGATTGTCAATGAATGGTATATACATTTTTTAGAGCAGTGGATTTTTTTATTTCAATTTTACTGAGTTGCAGTATATATTCATGTACCATATAATCATCCAAATTGTAATCAGTGGTTCACAGTATCACCATATAGCTGTGCATTCATCACAGTCAATTTTTGATGTGATTTTCATTACTCCAAAAAAATAGGAATAAAAGTAAAGATAAAAGTGAAAAAGAACACCCAAATCATCCCATCCCTCCCCTCCCCCCGTTATTCATTTTTGTTTTTGTTTCTTACTCATCTGTCCACACATTGGTTAAAAGGAGTGTCAGTCACAAGATTTTCACACTCACATGCTCACACCATCAAAAGCTCTATACTTAATCATCCTCAAGAATCAAGGTTATTGAATCACATATCGAACTATTTTGAAATCTTTTTTCTGAGCATGATGTCTCAAAAGTGGGCTTAGACTATTCAGTAAAACATGCTGTAAACAGATGTTCTGTTATCCAGGCTTTGTTTTTCAATTTATAGAGCACAGGCAGAGTAGATTTAGCTCCTTCTTTAGGACCCTATGGTTTTCAGATCGGTAAATGAGCACTGGCTTCGGCTGAAAATCACCAGCTGTGTTCACCCCTAAGGAGAGGGTCAGCCTGTCCTTTGAAACCTGGCATTGGCTTCACTCTCCAGCTCTCATAGCCCTCGAAGGCATCTTCCTCCAGTACAAGGCTGCCGATATACACTGAAAATCTGCTGTTTATCTTCTGGATAGCTTGGTGCAGCTTCTCTACCAGCGCTTGCTGCGTCACTTTGCACTTTTATGTGAGAGAGACAGCTTCCTCCTTCACACCTTGTGAACCAACCACTGCTAGATTAAGATTTTTCTTCTGAAGCTTCCTCATCTCTTTGTCTTCATAGAATTGAAGATAATTAAGACCTTGATCTGGATTAGGCTTTGGCTTAAGGGAATGTTGTGACTGTTTTGAGCTTCTATCCAGACCACTAAAACTTTGTTTTGCTTTCATATCATTCATTTGTTCCCTAGGGTAGCCTTTTTACATCCTTCAAGAACTCTTAGCTTACATTCACAGCTTGCCTAATGTTTGGCACGAGAGACCTAGCTTTTGGCCTATCCCAGCTTTCAATATGCCTTCCTCACAAAGCTTAATCACTTCGAGCTTTAAAGGTGAGAAAACTGACTCTTCATTTGAACACTTACAGGCCATTGTAAGGCTATTACCTGGCCTAATTTCAATATCAGAGTATAGACAGGCTGCAGGAGGAGACGGGGCAATGGCTGGTGAGTGGGCCATTATCCATTCAGTTCTCCATCCTATGGGTGCAGTTTGTGGCACCCCAAAACAATTACAATAGTAACGGCATCCAAGATCACTGATCACAAATCGCCATAACATGTAATAATTACCAAAATCTGACAGAGACAAGAAGTGAACACACATGGTTGGAAAATGGTGCTGAGAGACTTGCTTGACACAAGATTGCCACATGCCTTCAGTCTGTAAAACATGCTATCTGCAAAGTGCAGTAAAATCGAGGTCTGCCTGTAGATATCAACAGAGAGATTTATAGCCACAGAAATACCAAGACAGTGATCTTGGTTTTATATATAGTCATATATATGACTATATAGCATAGTCTTTAAATACAGGGACTCCAGAATTAAATTGTTGGGAATTGTATCCTGATTCAGCCACTTTCTGGCTTTGTAACCTTGGGCAAGTTCCTTAGCATTTCTTAGCCTCAATGTTCTCATCACAAACCTGGACCATTAGATATCTAATAAGGTTGCTGTGAAAATTTGCGATTTGCATGTAAAATACTTAGCAGAGGACCAGGTACTAAACTAACGGAAATTATTATCATCTTATATTTTCAAAAGTAAAAATGGCTTTGATCTTCCCCCCTAACTTCCAGTGACTTCCTGTTCCATCCCTAGAATTTATGTGAAAACAGGCTTCCTAAAAAGCAGGGCATTTATTCCATCCCTTGATGGGTTGGGGCCAGTTCTAACCAGCTGTGGAGAGCTATTTCTCTCCCTAACTCCAGATTTAGTGATATTAAGTTGGCACCTTGAAATTGGTCATGGTTGGGAAATTTACACAACAGAGATTGGTAAATACCACAAATCCGGGCTTTTTTGAGAGTGGTGGTGGTTAGATTCAGTTGTCAACTTGGCCAGGTGAAGGCACCTAGTTCTGTTGCTGTGGACATGAGCCAATGGTATGTGAACCTCATCTGTTGCTGATTACATCTGCAGTCGGATAGGAGGTATGCCTGCTGCAATGAATGACATTTGACTTAATTGGCTGGTGCTTAAATGAGAGCTCAACATAGCACAGCCCAAGCAGCTCAGCATACCTCATCTTGGCACTCACAGCTCAGCCCAGGCCTTTGGAGATGCAGAAAGAAATCACCCTGGGGAAAGTTGTTGGAACCCAGAAGCCTGGAGAGAAGGCCAGCAGAGATCACCCTGTGCCTTCCCACATAAGAAAGAACCTCAGTTGAAAGTTAGCTGCCTTTCCTCTGAAGAACTAATGAAATAAAACCCCTTTTATTAAAATCCAATCTGTCTCTGGTGTATTGCATTCCAGCAGCTAGCAAACTAGAACAGATTTGGTACTGGAGAGTGGAGTGCTGCTGCAATTTGCAAATACCAGATATGTTGGAATGTTTTTTTGGATGGCTAAGGGGAAGATTTTGGAGGAATTATGAAGAGAATGATTGAGGAGTGTTTGAAGAGACTGTTGGAGTAAACGGAACCACTGCCAATCTGGACAAAATTGGAGTTTGCAGAGTGAGAACCATGGAAGCTCAGGTCTGAAGCCAAGAAACCTCGGCCAGGAGAGTGGACCCACCCAAGTACATGGAGAGGGTGAGTTTTCCCTGAGGGCAGAGGATAAGTCTCCCATCTCATTGCAGAGGAAAAATCATGCAACCTCAGCCTTGGAGAAGGTAGAGCACACCCCTTGGGGGACTGGGGAGAGCCCGGCTGCCACCACATGGAGGGGTTGAGCGTGTGCCCCAGAAATGGCAGAGAGCCCAGGGATGGCCCTGATGCCTGGAGAGAGTGGAGTTGAGAAAAACGTGGTCTCCTCAATGTTCCTTGATGTTGATTTGGAAAGAGGCAGGCCACTGCATAGGCCCTTGGAAAGGGTGGAACTGCCACTTTCTAATGCTGAAGGATAAATGACTTTTGGACTTTGAAATCCAATGGTGTTTGCCCTGCAGGTTTTCCTTACAGTATCTCCCTATGGATCCTGTGGCTGTCCCTCCTTTGCATACTGGCACCAGATAACTTGTTTTGAGATTCACAGGTCCACAGTCAGAAGAAAATTTTTTTCACCTTAATATTGTTTAAGGTGATGTGTATAGCTGCCAAGTTGACAAGGGGTGGACATGTAGTAGTTAGATTCAGTTGTCAACTTGGCCAGGTGAAGGCACCTAGTTCTGTTACTGTGGACATGAGCCAATGGTGTGTGAACCTCATCTGTTGCTGACTACACCTGCAGTTGGCTAGGAGGCGTGCCTGCTGCAATGAATGATGTTTGACTTAATTGGCTGGTGCATAAATGAGAGCTCAACATAGCACAGCCCAAGCAGCTTGACATACCTCATCTCAGCACTCACAGCTCAGCCCAGACCTTTGGAGGTACAGAAAGAAATCACCCCGGGGAAAGTTGTTGGAACCCAGAAGCCTGGAGAAAAGGCCAGCAGAGATCACCCTATGCCTTCCACGTAAGAAAGAACCTCAGTGGAAAGTTAGCTGCCTTTCCTCTGAAGAACTAATAAATAAACCCCTTTTATTAAAAGCCAATCTTTCTCTGGTGTGTTGTATTCCAGCAGCTAGCAGACTAGAACAGCTGGGTATTAAATTTATCAGCATACCACTGCATGCTGGTACCACTGGATATGTGGAGGTGCTTTCCCCTGGGTCACCTCGGCTCATCCAGGCAGGAAATTACAGAGAAAGGTGGGCTGCAGGAAGGGGAAAAAATGTATGAATTAAATCAAGCCTCTTTTCTATTTTTTCAGGCTGAAAAAATCTGAATTTGGTGAGGAAACTCAGAGACTTCTGATGGCTGAGGAAGAGAGAAATCCATCCTTGAGAATCAGAGGTAACTGGTGAAACAGAAGACCCAGAAGGTAGAAATCTGATTACAATAACCTGGACTCATTCTGACTCAAGAGGACCCACAAAGGATAGGGATTGGAGCCCTTACTTCTACTTACTCTGTGCCCAGGAATTTCAAATCACTGACGCAGATGTGAGCTGTGATTTTTCTGGCACCCACTTCAGTTGTGTTTTATATAATGTATGTTTGTGTGGTTTTTATCTGCTCAGTGACTTTGGATCAGTCCCTGCAATACTTTGTTGGTAAAATTTCTATCCTGTCTCACTGACATTTTAAGCACTCAATAAAGTAATATATCTTAAACACTTTGGAAAGGCTTGAAACAGGATTTGTTACTGGTGGATGATGCAGTAACTGTAGATTGAAGAAACTGGTCCTTCCTCGAGGTAGACTTGGAAAGATGCTGAATAGAGTGACAGCTGTAGCAATGCAGGTACGACTTGACCTCCTATTCACCAGCTTTCTGTTTGTCCTTATACTGGACTGAGAAAGCTCTGTCTTCTTTGGTACGATAAACTATTCCAAAGTATTTTTTAAAACTCAGAAATTATAAATCATCTATTCCTTCTACCTACCATTGCAGATAAAAGTGAAGATCCTTTGGATCAGGAACTCTAATTCCCTTTTCCCTAAACCCCAGAAGCAACCCTCTCATGAGTTTCACATAGGGGCTTCCAATACCATCCATGTGCTTCCATGCGTCCATCAGTAACATGGCATTGAGATACTGTTTAGATTGGTTAAAGCTGCCAGAATGCAATGCACCAGAAATGGGCTGGCTTTTACAAAGGGGATTTATTAGGTTACAAATTTGCAGGGCTAAGGCCATGAGCATGTCCAAACTAAGGCATCCAGAGAAAGGCACCTTGACTCTGAAGAAAAGGCCAAGGTCATCCAGGGTGTCTCTGTCACACCCGAAGGCACATGGCAATGTCTGCTGTCCTTGTCTCCCAGCTTCTGATTTCAAATGGCTCTGATTCCAGAGGCTTCCTCTCTAAGCGTCTGTGGGTCCTCAGTTAGCTTCTTTGGGGCAACTCTAGGTTTCCTCTCTTAGCATCTCCAATGTCTGCTTCCTGGTTCCATCTTTCTGCTCTCTGTGTCAGCTCTCTTTCTCCCTCTGTGAACTTGTAAGGACTCCAGTAAACCAAGATCCACTTTGAATGGGCACTGCCACAACTCCACGGAAACAAACTAGTCAAAAAGTCACACCCACAGTTGGGTGGGTCACATTTCCATGGAAACAACCTAATCAAAAGATCCCACCCTACAACATTGGATTAGGAATAAAAGAACATGACTTTTCAGGGGAACATAATCGTTTCACACCAGCGCAAGTTACCTTTGTAAGTCCATTGGCTTATTTAGTCAAAGTGTAAGAGTTATGAAATTATAACTGCTCCAGCTTACCTTTCAATCCATGAGAAATGAAACCTCAGGCTTCCTCAAACTTATTTTATATCCTTTGCTTGACTGAATATTTTCAACATTTCTAAGAATTAAAAACAGTATACTGAGAAGGGTAAAAAGAGACTTAAGGCAAAGTCATCTTAGGATTTTGGGGCCAAACACAGTATAAGATTATGTTCCTGGACACTGGGACCCTAATAAGCTATCTACAACAAAGTGAAAAGCATTCTGGAGGTAACAGCTCGTTTGTCCCCAAGACCAGTGACACTTGAGCAGGAGCTCCTGGTTGATATTTCAAGATCATTTCACAGGAAAGCTGTGACATCCAATCAATACGATCACCACCACCATTTGTCTTCAAGGCCGTTAAAATCCCAACTATACTTGATTCTCAGAAAGGAGTCCTTCTTCAACAATGCCTGTGTCTCATCTCTCATGACACTTAGCAAGTCTTGTTGAAGCCTCCAAGAAAATAAGAATTGAAAATAAAAAGTTGTCCCAAACTAACGCTAACTTTATTTACCCTCATGGTGGTATATTCTTTACACCTTGCCTCACCTAGAGATGCTGGGGAAGAGATTTGAAGTTACAAGAATCCCTTTCCATACAGAAAGGGAAGAAATCAGAAAACCATGGGAAAGATAGCACAGATACAAGGGCTACAATATTGGCGAATGGGATCAAATAAAAGCAAATGGAATATCAGGAATTTCAGGACACACTTCAGGATTCATCACTAAGGACAATGCAATAATTGTTGCAAATGTTTTACTCCTATTTGTCTCTGCTTAGAATTACCAAGAGAGTGAGGGCTTCGAACAAGACCAGATGTCTTTTTAAACCATAAATGATCCTGATTTACTTGCAGAAATCTGTTGTCCCCTCCTTTTTAAGATAAAGAATAACTGAAGTTATTTCTTAAAAGCCATATAGAGAAGTAGTAAAAAGAATTAGCTTCAGAATCAGACTTGAATTGGGTCCTGGTCCCCACCCTTATTGAAGTAAGCAGTCCCCTTGACTCAGTTCCATCATCTGTAAAATGGGTATGTAGTCGTACCTACCTCCTGTTACCATCCAAAGGAGGATGGATAGATTGTTGTAATGTGTTTCCCATTTCCAAGCACATAGTTACCATTCAAGTAACAGTCTTCCTTACAGACTTTTTTTTTCTACGTTGTTTCATGCCCCCTTCACAGACCCATTACCATGTTCCAACTTTATCATCCCCCACAAATCCATCTCTGAGTCCCTGCCCATGCCATTGCCCTCTGCCAAGGACTCTCTCTCCTTCTTTTCTGGAACCTGGAAATGAAGGTAGGTTGGACTGGGACTCACATTTCATGGATCATCTCAAAACCTAATCTCATTATTCTAGGTATTTCATAAGTGAAATCATACAAAATCTATTCTTTTGTGCCTAGCTTATTTCTGTCAACAGGATGCCTTCAGGGTTCGTGTATGTTATAGCATGTATCAGAACCACACTCCTTTCTAAGGTTGAATCATATTTCATTGTATGAATATGCCATGTTATGGTTTTCCAGGTCACCAAGGGGAATGGGGAGTTTCTGTTTGGGGCGATGAAAAGGTTTGATAGTAGGTGGTGGTGCTGGTAGCACAATAGCAGGCATGTAATTAATACCTCTGAATTGTACACATGAAAGAAGTTAAAATGGGAAATTGTGTTGTGTATACGTTATTGCGTTATTGTGTATACGTTATGAAAATAAAAATAACCTAGCCTCCTCAGTGAAGTCTTCCCCACACCCCTGGGTTTGCCTGTGCTGTGTCACACTTTAGCGTAGTGGTTGTCATGTTGTGTTGTCGCCAGCATCAGAGACCGGCAATTCTTCCCACACCAGGTCAGCCCACACCAGCCTCATTGTTTGTGAGGAAATGTAAGCCCCTTCTTTTGAAAAGAAAACTGAAGTCAGAATAGAATCTCTCCTGAAGGAAATAATCTGTCCTTGGTAAACAGCCTCATTATCTGATTCTTTTTTTAAAGATAAAGATGAATGTCCCAATTTGAAATGCATATATCACAATTTTAGATTTGGCATTTCAGTTAAACAACATATGACCACAAATGTCATTGTGCCACAAAGTTTTGGTCTTTAAGGATACTTGTAATCTGACCCTGTACATTTGCATTTATTTCAATATTTATAAAACATTCTGATAATCATCAGTATCTCATGACCCTAAAGTGTTCACTTGATACTCAATATTTGTACATATTACTGATTAGGACATGGAAAACCTTACAAATGAATTCACTGACTTCTTTTTTCCTTTACGGCCTCACTAAGGGTCCATTGCTCCCAGCCCTATTAACGGGGTCAGCATTAGACCTCTCTGTGATGATGGCAATGATCTATAAGTACGCATCCAATATGGTAGCCACTCATCTCATTTGGGTCTTGAGCATTTGGGGTGTTTCTGGCATGACTATGGAACAGAACTTTTTTTCTAATTGATCTATTTTTATTTCCATATGTGGCTAGAGATTACCAAGTTGAAAAGTTCAGCCTGACAGTTTGTGCTAAGCCAATTCACCTGCTCTCTCCCTATCACAGAGGTTACCATAGAAAGGACTGTAGGCCGTTGTCATCCTAATGATACAGCAAAGTTTAGTTTTCCTCCACAATAATGTATCAGTAAATCAAGAAGAAACATCAGCAAAATTGGTCAATGACTTGAAATAGAATCGTCGTCTAAAAGTTTACCTAGGCCAGAAGTTAACACCTGATGGTTAGAGACGTAGATTTCTAGATCTCTACATCTCAGTTTCCTCATTGTAAATTGCAGATAATATAACCTACTTCAAAAGGTTTCAGGATAAGATTAAAGAAGACAAATTATACAAACCACCTATAACAGTGCCTGGCCCAAGGTAGGTTTTCAATATTTGTTTTCTTCTTCCTGCCAAAATTTGGAGAACAGCAGAAAAATAGATGTCAAGGGTAGAATTATAGTATTCTGATGATATCAAGGAAAAAAATATTCTTCTACAATCATTGTATTTTGTCCTTTCTAGAAACATCAGGATCCTAGAGATTGAACCCAAAGTCAGTGTCTCTCTGTCTTTCTCTTTCTCTTTTGTTTACTACTCTTTCTTGATGATTAGTTCTGCAATTCTGCCGGAGATTTAATTTTTTACTTCCACAAGGCTTATAGTACTACACTGTACTTTAACACGGCAGCCAACAAGGTTTTTCTATAAAGGGGCATATAGTAAACATTTCAGGCTTTGCAGGCCATACAGTCTCTGTTGTAACTATTCAACTCTGCCATTGTAGCACCAAAGCAGCCATATAAAAACATAAAATTAATAGTTATAACTGTGTTCCAATAAAACTTTATGAGGCAAACTTAAATTTCATGTACTTTTCACTTCCCACCCACCCCCATCCATTTAAAAATGTAAAATCCATTCTTAGCTTGTAGGCCACACAAAAAACAGATGGTGGGCTGGACTTAGTTCATGGGTCATACTTTGCTTTTATTTTAAAGTGTCAGGATGAAAGTACCAGAGTTTGCTTTGTTGCACCTTAACATGTCCATGTCTTTAAAAAGGAAAAGAAAGCCTGTGAAAGAGTCAAGTCCAGTGTCTTGATGCTTTAAGCAGCAATTGAAATCATAGTATTTACATAGTGGACTTAACAATCTCTAAATTGAGATTTTGGGTGCCTAGTTAACCAATAATGCTAGAGACTCATTATGATTTGAGTGGGGTCATTCATCAAACGCTTGCCAATTTTAACCAATATCCTTCCTGAAAACAGTTTTGAATCCTGTTGAATTGACCAACCCTAGAACTGTCTACCTACATGAGAAATTGTTATCATTTAAGCGGCATTTAGTCAAAAGGTCAAACCATCCTAGTTTGCTGAGCACCCATCCCATACTGGTTAAAATCAGTCTTCCCCTTAGACCCTAAAGCTTCATAGGGCAGGGAGTGTGTTCCATCTCCAGCATTTGATATCCAAAATGTGCTTATTTAAAATAATGCTATTTATAATGTACCAAGGATGAGGGTAACAAAAATAAAAGACTTTCTCTGAACTTTGAGCTGACCATCCAGCAGGAGAGACTTTTTGAAAGGAGAATTTTGTTCTTCATCATTTCTCACGTTCTAACCCTTTTCTTAGTTTCTTAGTTTCCTAGGGCTACCATAACAAAGCTCAAAACATCAGAAATGCATTGTCTCTCAGTTCTGGAAGCCAGAAGTCCCAAGTCTGTAGGGGAGAACCCTCCCTGGCCTCTTCCCAGCACCTGGTGCTTTGCTGGCATTTCTTGAACTTCTCCTGGTAAGGACCAGGGTCATACTGGGTTACGAGCCCACCCTGCTCCAGTGTGACTTCATCTTAACTTGCCTAATTCCATCCGCTAATGACAGTATTTCCAGATAAGGTCAGAGTCTCAGGTCCCAGAGATTAGGGCTTTGACCCATCCTTTCTGGAGGACATAATTCCATCTGGAGCACCCCTTCCCTGCCACAAGTCACTGTTCTCTCCCCAAGTGTTGGAGTGGGGGGTGAGGCTTCGGGCAAGAACAGCACAACTCACCCAAGTGTGCTCAATGCACAGCTTGGATGTTTGAGAGCCACGCACGGTAGTTTTACTCCATCATCCTGCAGATCATTTTTTCCGATGTCTAGAGATTTCACACTTTGATTGTGCTTGAGAGCATTAGCAAGCCCCCGACAACCCCCCGCCATGAAGGAACAATCTGACAAGCTGCAACATAAAACACACAAAGTGGAAAAAATAGTCCCTGAGTCCACAGGCCTTGACTCTATGTACATGCGCCCAACACACCTTCCTCCAAGGAGAGGAGAGAGGCCAAAGCCCCAGCAGGGACAGGGTGCAGGCCAGGAGGCCCAAGAGGCCTGGGGTGCTTGGGTGGATTTATCCATGACAGAGAGAAAGTGGAAGGAACAGCCAGGCACTGCCTCCCTCCCCGGCATCTAAAGGCCCATCGGTGTGGGGAGATTTTCTCTGTGATACTGGTCATCCAAGTGCCTGGACTCTACATGTGCCTTGTAGGACATGTTTTATCAACCATTGGGGTCAACGTTTGAACTGAAAAACCCTAGGAATCTCACACAATGGCAGATCTAAATTCCCTAGAATGAATTATTAAATCAGAATAAATTCAAGATAATTAATTCACACCTAGGATGCAAACCCCTTCAGGAACTCCAGGCACCTGTGGGTCGATCTGTCCTCCCCACCTCCCCTTCACCAAGCAGGAAGGCCTTGGGACTCACTCCAGCTTCTGCAGGTTGCAATCCGGGCAACCAAAGGCCTGGCACAGAAACTTCACCCCTCATCTCCCAGCCTATTCCTTCTCAGGTTCAGGTGTGTCAAGCTCTTGTTCTTGAGGAGAGCTTGCGACAAGTGCCTGCAGCTGGGGGGCCCAAGCTGGAAAACCGCAGTCTGGAGGGCAAGAGCCACAGAGCCAGAATCTCAGGAAAATAGCCCAAACCCAGGCACCCCAATCCTTCACCCCTCAGAGGCTCTCCACATCCTGTCTCTTATTTTTAAACCCAAGCACTGTGCACCCCTAGCCCAAGATATACTAGCAATGTCTGCTTGCTTATCGCGTCCCACTCCAGAATTATATAACTGTAGGGCCAAGAATGCAGCAGCCATCAGTAGCTGGTTTAAAAAAATAATAAAGGAAAAAATTTTAAATGTCCCTAAGGCAGGTGGGGGTAAACCCCAGACTGTGGGGCAGTCAGATATAAGTTCAAATCCCACTCAGCTATTACCAGCTGTATGGCCTAGGGAAAGATGCAGTATATCTTTCAGCCTTCATTTCTTCCATTCTAAAGTGGAGTTTGTAATCGTCACTCTCAGAGTTGTTGGTTGAATGAGCCATGCTTATAAAGGGCTTGGGTGCTGGTTGGCAAATCGTAAGTGAGCAGGACATGCTATATCAGACATTATATAATACACAGAGATGGTTAATAGCTATTACATAACATGCTATATTTTATATTGATATATTATGAGATAGGATAACAATCATTTTCTGTGTAAATATTATCTTATATGGTTATTATTTACCTATTCATATTTCTATTCTTTGCGACCCAGTGCTAGGTGAGAGCTACTCCTTCTCCTTGGCCAGTTCAGATCCCATGACGTGTCACCCTCGCCACTCCCCTGCATACATATCACGATGCTGAGCCTTGTGTGTGTGTGTTAGTTTATACTCACTGAAAAGTGTCCAATCCCAGGAAAACCCAAGTCCCCATCTATGATAAACCGCACCAGAGCAGCAATATGTGGCTGGAGAAGCAGAGCTCTGAATGATGATAGTTTATATCCACCACTGGTGGAAGCTCATTGCTACCCAGCAACGTCCTTGAGTCTTATATACAGCCCCGGGCACAGCATCTCTACGGGGTTCTTTGACAGGTCTCTCAAGCTCCTCTCCCATGTCACAGTCCAAACTCCTTACACCAGATCCTTTCCTACCCCCAGCCCCCCGGTGTTCCCCATGTTAGCAAATGGATCCACCCTCTCCCCAGCTGCTCAAGCCCAATACCTGGGAGGAATTCTTGAGGAATTTCCCCCCAAAACACCTCAATCCACCAGCAAGTCCCATTGGTTCTACCTTCAAATATATCCTGAGATTCCACCATTGCCCCCCAGCTGATTCTCTAATTTCCTCTTGTCTGGTCTACAGAAGTAGCCACACCACTTCTCTCTACTCGCCCTGTTCCCCGAGTATATAACAGGCCTCCCCTTCAATGGCAGCCTGGGTGATCTTTCAAAGTATGTCAGATTGCATCACTCTCCAACTCCCAAACCTCTGATGCATTCCCACCCCATCCTCTCTTAGACACAAATCAAAAGACTCGTGGGAAATTACCTACACATAAGAAGAATCTTGCAAGGCAACCCCTAGCGCAGAAGGTACCTAGGTGTATATTAGAAACAAGCATCATCATCCGGCAATTTGAAGCAGACACACAAAGCGACAAGGGTCTGGAAGTCATTGGCACACCTTAGATATAGTGCCACTGAACAGTGCACAGTCCTAGACAGCAGCTCTGGCCTCTCACCAGAAGAGAAGTTTCCTAAAGCTGGGGGACAGTACATTCCAGTTTGCCTGGTTTAGATGATAAACCCTCCCTAAATCCCCTGCCATAACATCGTGCTTGAAGAAGTAGGATTAAAGTCATGCTGCTGAAAATTCATGAATGGGAAAACCTACATGGTTATCGTGTCACTTACCCCAGTGGCTTGTCTTGTGTGCAGAAGAGTTAACACAGCAGACCTGAAACTGCTCTCCTCTGAAACGTCTGCATGTAAGATCGGTCCTTGGCTGGTGTCCGAGAACCTGGGGAGGGCCCCTACGCTGTAACTCACAGGCGCGTCTCCCTGTGCCTAAACTGTACAGTGTCGTCTCTGCTGAACACCTGCTTTCCTCCTGGGAGCCTGGAATCTTGGTTCATGCCAGGCAGATAGAGGGTGCTTCCGTGACCAGGTCCCCCAAGAAAACGTGGGTACTGGGCCTCTATTGAGCTTCCCTGATAGACACGTCACATGCATGCTGAGGGAGTGAAGTGCATCCTGTGCGACTATGCTGGGAGAGCACTCTCAAACGCTGGTACCTGGTTTCCTCCAGTCTCTGACCCCTGCACCACTCCCCTTTTGCTGATCTTTATCTGTATCCTTTTTGCTGTAATTCTCAGTGCTATCATTGCTCCCAGGGAATCACTGAGCTTAGGGGTGCCCTTGGGGACCCTTGACACATCTGAAAACCAAAGACCACAGATACTTGAGGTTGCAGTCTGAGTGCCACTAGGTCTTAAACACCAGCCTGGACACGGTAACCCCCAGGTTATTAGAGCTCAAGTTCAGATGTGTGTCAACTTCTTGTTTCCATAAAAGGCAAGGGCAAGCTCCCTCAGAACCCTCACGGGGTAACTGATCTACACCTGCAGGAGGGAAGGAGCAAGACAGCTGGCTTTTGGGGGGAAGGCTGATCTCCAGAGTCAGCAGCTCCCCCACCTCACCTGTCCACCAGACACATACCCTGAGGGATGCACTGATATGAGAGGCATCAAGACAAGGGTGTGGGGCCTTTGTAAAGGAGAAGTCAAACAAACTCCCAGAAGCGTCGGTAAACTCAGTTGGATTTATAATGTCAAGAACCTGTGTCCTCTTTTCTTTCAGAAATCTGCCATTGAGAGGCCATCAGACAGTCTCTACTGCTAAGGAGGTAACAGCCACCCACCCAACCCCAAGAAATCCTGATGAGGGAACCTCTGCTCTTGCTTTTTCTTGAACTTGTTTCTCCTTTTCTTCAGGGCTAATGATTAGAGCAAAATTGAGAAAAGGTTAATGTTTAAAAAGACAGTTTGGGCCTACTTCCCATGTGTTTTAATTATTCCGAGGGATTTTGCTCACTCAATACATTGAGGTTTGAGGAGTCATCATCACCAAATCTTTTGGTATTGCTGATTAATCTTTTGGTATTGCGGATTAAATCAATGCATATGTTTAATTTTTAGACCTTAAGGTATAGATACAATGATGGAAGAAGAGCATAGAACAAGTGGACCTAAACTCCTGAGTATCCACCCAAATGCCATGCCAGGAAGGCCGTTCTCCCCCACTTCCCTCCTGGGAAGGCTCATCCCCCTCAGTATCCACATGGCCCACTCCCTCCCTTCTTTTAGGTCTTTACGCCAATATCTTTTCAGTAAGACCCTTTTGGCTTCCATATATAAAATTATAATCTGCAAACAAAAGCATTTTAATTAACAAAATAAAATCCATTAAAAAATAATAAAGCTATAAACCAGTCCCTTCCATACACACACCCATTTTTCTCACATGAGCCCATGACCCAGTTTTCTTCTTCTCTGGAGATGTCACCATTTTCTATACTGCTAATTTTATTTGTTTAGCCATCCCAATGTAAACTCCACACAGGCAGGAACTATCTGTCTTGTCCTCTAGTATGACCTCAGAACTGAGAGTGTACCTGACACCCAACAGATGTTCAACAAGAGTGCTTTGGATAACTAATGTTCTACCACAAACTACTTCACTATCTTTAAGACATGAAACATTCTGATGGACTTTGCATGTGTTCAGCTCCTCTCAAGTGCTATGCCCCCATCGCTTCCTAGAAATTATCAAACCCTTCACACTCAGCTCAAAACAGAAGCCCACTCGAAGGTCTTCAGGAAAAGTTAGTCTATATGTATCACAGGTGCAAGATCACTCACAATGGATTGTCGTTTATAAGGTTCAACCTACTTTGCCTAAGTAGCAGCTCCAAAAACCTAAGAACAGTTATTTCTTTTATTCTCATAAGCACCTTGCTTATTTTCTGGCAAACTGATACTCATTGAGGTCAAACAAAGAAATAAGTTGGGTTATTCCCTTATGGGGTTCTCTTGACCCATGAAGAATTTCACTTACATCAGTTTCTGGAGTTTGCACTTTGGATTTCTCAGCTCGTCGCAGAGAATCTTTGTGGAGGAGAAGCTTGCTATGACTCAGGTCCAGCTCACGCACATTCCCATTTGTGACACACATGGAGCAAATAGCCTTCCCCATGTGTGGAATCCTGGAATCAACATCGCTTGGCCTTTATGATGGAGAAGGATACACATATGGAGAGAGGAAGAGGACACCGGTATGTACTGAACACTTCTTACTTCAGACCCTGGACCAAGGATCTTATGAATATTGCAAACTGAGTGAGCAAAAGGGAATTTGTCTTCTCAAAACTTTAACTTCTTCAACCAAAAACTGAATTGATATTTGTCATCTGAGTTAAACAAGAAGGGACGTGAGAGCAAATACCAAAACCCCTGTCTAACAGGAAGAGTTTCAGAACAGGTCCGCATGGTCTGAAATAACCAGCAGTATAGTCAGTTCTCCCTACATCCTAGACTTGGAGTCAAGAGGGTCAGTGATGGGAAAACATCACAGGGTAAGAACCAAAAAGTAGTTTAAGACTTCCTGGGATTCTTCTTCTAGGAGATGAAAGGACAAACTAATCTTAACAAACCTCAGGGTTTAGTTGGCACCATTGGCCTCCACCCCAACTCATATTTAAAAGAGAGTCCCGCAACATGGTGGTTAAGAACTGGATTTCTGAAAGAGAGCTGGACGTTCAACCAGGCTGAGCTACTTACTAGCTACACTGACACAGGAAAATTCTATTTTTATCCTCCAGCTTTTTCATCTAAAAGCACAGTACACTCTCCTTTCAGTTCCTGGCATAAGCTAGAGGCAAGTGATGTCTCTATGCCTGGCACATAAACTCTCAGTGTTCAGTACCTAGGAGATAAGATCTATCTCTAAGTATATCAATTAATATAGCCAAGGAACCCTACATGATACCTAAAGGAAGACATCCTGTCAGTTCAGAGTCAATCTATAATGTTTGGTCGAACATAACAGTTGACAAAATAATAATAACAAAAACAGTGACAGACCCCTAGATCTTCATGGAATAATGAGTAAAGCCTGTGAAGAAGGGAGAACTTTGGTAAAGAAATGGGTTTGCATTACTCATTCTGGAGTTTCTGAGTTAGAAGTCAGTTGACTTTGAAAGATGGGGCCATTGACAGATAACCTTAGCTTATTTAACTTTGGGCAGTGCTTTAGGCAAAGTGAAACTACTTGGAGTCCGATTTTCCTGAAAATATCAATGTCAGCTTCAAGGATGTGGCCCAAAATGGCTTTACAAAGTCTTCTTCCTGAGACTCATATAGGTAGTGAAACCATTGTAGAGATTCAAATTGGATTGAGGCAGTTTCAAGCTCGTCCAATTCTCCTGCCCACTCCAATAATTCATCCCTTATCCTGGGAGACATTTTACAGTGAAAAGTATCCTCCATTTCTCTTGCTGGGTCTTTTTGTAAAAGACCAAATAAGAAAAGAGTCATTTGATTTCAATAGATATTTGCGTCAATCAAGACATCACTCAGTGTTGTCCCTGTCTCTTGATGCTTCATGGAACTACCAAGGGATCCCTCGGTTCCCACTAGTACAGAGAACATGGCAGCAAAAAACTTCTGGAAACTTGAGTGAGTAAAAGTAATGCAATCCTCGCAGTCACTGACCTTTCAAGGAATACTCGACTTGAAGAGAAAATCAATAGCAGGTGCTTCCAGGCACCAATGCTGGGCACCCCGTTTCTGAAAAGTGAAGGTCACAGACCACATCCGCTCTGCAGCCAGACAGCAGAGTGCCTCCTTTGTTCTGGCCAGCTCTGATCTGCCAAATTCACATCTGCAGTTGTAAACAAGTTGGAGGAAAAAATAGGCATACAGGCTGGTGGTGGTTTGGGCACCGAGCCGGAGAGTGCCATTTCTCACCATCTGCCGCTTCAGACTGGAGCACACAGTCCAGCACGCCAGAGCACCGATTAAGCCTAGTTTCATTTCTTCTTAACCAGTGCAAAATTTTCTTGGCCTTTTTTTAGTTGCAAAAGTGCCTGACTAAATACTCCTCCTGGTTTCCCTCCATGAGCCCTACGAGTGGCACAGAGCATGGATACACCAACAAGTCTTGAAGACCTTCCATACTAAGAAGCCTGGTGGTGATCAGTAAGGTGGCCAGGGGAACCAACCTTTTCTTCAACAAGCTCACTAGGCATCTGTCAACTGGGAGCTTCTGACGCCAATCTGTATGAGAAGGGCTGTGGTTCGAGTCAGGAGGCAAAGTCACTTCCTCAAAGCCATTGATGATGAACAGGAGCCTCTCGGGCTGGGATAGAAGATCTTCAGTGGGGGCCTGAGAATTGGGCCAGTCCCAGAAAAGCAGCTCAGCAAAGGTGGTCCCTTTCATCTTTTTCATTTTATGGCAGCTGAGATAGAGCACGTAGGAGAACCTGTGCTGAAAGAGACAGCCCTCTGCGCATGCAGCATAGCTTCGTCC